>CM041776.1:86071429-86313315 GCA_023374045.1 Limonium bicolor | reverse complement strand
AGGGCATTGCTTAAGCTTAAGTGTGGGGGAAGAGCCTTTTCAGGTCATTTTATGCTTAAATTGTCAATCTCTCTACTTATCTTCTGCTTACCTTGCATTTGTTCATTCAAAAAATTATGTACCCTGCTAATGTAGGTTGTTCTCTTTAAAAACAAATACTATTATGAATTGTAGGATAAATGGTACAAATTTTAAAATTTTGATTACTTTTGAGGAGCATTTTATATGCGGTGTGAACAAATAAATCTGCAAATGGTTGGATTTTATTGCTCAGTGTTTCTTTCTGTCTTCTCTCTTAGGGATTGCTAAGGGGTGCTTCTCTGTAAAAAAAAAAATAATAAGGACTTGCGAAACACCATTGGTAACCAACAAAAGAGAGTTGAGTGTTCTTGAATACAAAGGCGTGATACCTATATTTTCTCATCTCTTATGCAAAAGTGAAACAAATGCATAAATCAATTTTTCCTTTTGTTTTCTTCTCAATGCCCATTCTTGAGAGAAGTTGGCCATGGTAAAAGTTCTCAGAGTAACACAAAAGAAACATTGGAGTACCTTAGATCATACCCCGAAACTCTATATTTTATTTTTTACCCTGAGCACACCTATGCCACCAGCAGTTGATTTTTCACACTCCTCGAAAAGTTTAAAGATCATGTTTATCCTACCCTTCATAATAATATTTGTTAGTATTGAGCATTTCCTACTTGCTTAGGTACGTGGTTTTGCTTGGGGACAAGCAAAAAGATAAGTGTGGGGGTGTGATAAGTGTCCAAATGAGCATGTTTTATAGGTGTATTTCGTATATATTTTAGCATTTTTCTTGCTCATTTCTCCACTTATCTTACTTTTCTCTAGTATATGTGTTATTGAATGTCTTACAGATTTATCGGTTAAACATGAGAAAAAGTCAAGCTAGAGGCAAAGAACATGAAGAGACGAACGCATAGCCGCAGACGGTTTGAAAAACGGAGTCCAAACGAATAATCTAGAGCCAGTCAAAGTTGGCATACCCTCGAGACTTCAACACCAGTTTGATCCGGGACTTATGCCCTTGCCTAAGGCCCGGACCACACGTAATTTTAAAACCGAGAGATTTGCCAGCTTGGTCCGGGACTTATGTCCTTGCCCAAGTCCCGGACCACATGTAATTTCAAAACCGAGAGATTTGCCTGCATTATGGTCCGAGACCTAACTCCTGCAAGAAGTCCCGGACCAAATTCAGTGATGTACGCACGCGGACTCCAGGCGGACAAGAGACGCGCCTGTCTTCTTCTTCACGACGTTCTGCAAATTGATTGCGCTATCCATCTACTCCGCTGCTCCGCCTCGGCGAAAGAGATTTTGCGTCCGGATTGATTGCGCTATCTACTCCCTGACTGCCGCCTTACCTTAAATTGCTCGCGTTCGGGCTCTGTCCCCTGCAATAAATGAAGCAATCAATGCATCAATCAATGAAGCACTCCAATAGGCAATCAACTGCAAATATCTACGGAAGACTACTTCATTTCTTCTATAAATAACCATTCCCTACAACCTTGTACGAGTGCACGGAGAAAACCAGAAAATCACTCACACACTCACCTCATCTCATTCTCTTCCAGTAAAACACTCACGTACATCTCAACACTCCATTCAGTTCCCAGATCTGTAATTCTCTAATTCACCCACTTCACTTACAAAACCTATGTACATGTCCATTCTTCTTCCTCTCCATTTCTCCACTCACCAATCACGTCTCCGTGCTATTATTATGTCCAACCTCTGTCAGATTTATTACCAGTTAATATGTCTGGCTAAGGAGGATTTGCTCCGGGCAAGGTTTTTAATTATGGTTTGTTTAATTATGTAATCAATATTTTTACCGTTGTTAAAATAAATACAGTTTGTTACGCTTAAAGGTTTTTCTCACCATTTTAATAAATTACATGAATTTATAAAATGCTTTCCTAAGTCTATTTTGATCAGACCAGGTGATAAATAGACAGGTTATTTAAGCCGTAAATCTGGAGAAAACTTATATGATTTAATAAGTTAGTATTTACAGATGCAATTATAATCCTTGAATTAACGTCCGTTTACACAGTATTGCTCGAACCTTGATTAGAACCGAGCATTTTCTGGTGTAAACGAGTTCTTAAGGGTCTATGACTTAGTCCTTAGGATAATAACAGGAATTTTGCCAAACTAATATATTAAACGGTAGAGAGAGCATAATTAATCTGATTATTATAAACTGAACCCGGAGTTCCATTTAATTCATCTGCACTCAGTTTCTAATCGGCTTAATATTTTCTCAAAAAACAAGTCATAAACTTCCCCCCTTTTGTGACAAGCTTAGGAACTATTTTAGCTCGCTATAAGTCCCACGGTTGACCCCGGCCGCTTCTGTCTTCTATACTACTAGCGACGGGTTATAATTTGCAGCCGACGGATATTTTGAGTATTAATTTTTTCTTTAAATATCTACACCTCTTCTAACCACTCACGATAAATCCACTCTATATAATCAAGATTTTCTCATCGATATCATCAATTTCTGCGACCTTCTTATGGAAGGCTCATTGTACTCCTTCACAGTTTCTCCCTTCACTGCTTGACGTCCATCAATTCTATTGTCTCCTTTTTAACCCTCTTGCTCGCGGCGAAGTACTGTTGAAATTCTTTAGTCAGTTGCGTGAAGCTGGTGATGGACTACGGCGGCCTTGTGGAGATCCATCCCAATGCTCTCTCTGAAACGTTCCTGGGAACAAGTTGCAGAGGGCGAGGGAGCTGATCCCTTGAGTATTCATGGCAAACATGAATTCTTGATATGTTGGGCGGGGTCTCCTGTCCCATCATTTTTCTCATTGCCGGAGCAACGAAGTGTGGGGGGAGCTTTGCTTTCCTTATCCTTTCTGAGAAGGGGTACAGGCTCATGTCTATCTGGTCGTCTTCTTCCATTCTTCCTCGCTTAATGCCTGTATTGTGCTTTTTGATCCTTACTTTCTTCGCCATTACTGCTCTGGAATATTGTTCTCAACTGCTCTATGGCCTCAGTCATTTCGTCCCACTATTCTGATATTCCTATATCTTTGCATTAATTCTTGTTGTAGAGTCTCATTTCCCTCACACAATCTTCTCGTCAATCGATCTGACTAGTCCCTTCAGCATATCTCAAGATCTTCTCGGAGATGGCTTCTGGCATCCCAGAACTCATTTCCTCTTCAACACGGTTCTTATCTTCGGTAGTGTTCTTCGGTGTTTTCTTGATCTCGGAGCCATTTCCCGTATTCAGATCCTGCAAAAAATACCATTAGTCATTTCAGGATTTTTCCTACAAGCGTCAAAGATCACCTCCCTGCTTCTATGTGGTCTCGTGGTTGCTTCTTGCTGTTCGTTTCCCACAGACGGCGCCAAATGAAAAACGGAGTATGCATCCTAATCCAATTCGATCTGATTTACTATCCTACGTTACCTGGTCTCGATTACAAAATCTTGTAAAGGGGGGAGAGAGAGAGAGCTTTTGAGCCTTTTGTTAGGATCAAGCTTAAGTCTGATTGCCCAAATGTAACGTGCGTTATTTCATGGGGGTACACCCCTATTATAGAGTTTTTGGGCCTAGTCTTATGTTGCCAGCCTATATTTTACATGTATGAGTACGGTTTTGCCTCCCCTAGCATCTTTGGCCGACCACAGACGGCCGACCATACTACACTTTGCCTTGCCTAAGTCCTATTTTTGTCCGGCCGGAGACGGCCGGATGCCTTATGTATTTCTTTTTCCATCCGGCTGGAAGCGGCCGGATGCTCCATGTGTCTTGTTTGGCTAGGTACCATTTCTTCCTTCTCAAGCTACATATAGTACTTATCAAATACCATCCCTTAAACCTTAAACACCATTAGGTAAGCAATTGACCTTGTTTTTCTCAAGCTTTTCACACTTTCCTCCTTGGATTTCCTTGCTTGTCTTTTGGTAATGAACTTTAATTCCATTGCCCATATTCTAATTCACATTCAATTAATCTAATGAGCACTAAGCAATATGCCTAAACTCAGAGAATTCATTCTTTAGTTAAATTATGTGTTTTAAAGCATAAAAGTGGATGATTACCTTTGAAGTCTCAAAATAGACTTGGGGTATGAATCAAAGAGGAACTCCACTAGTCTTTGGTGAATGAAAATAAGCTAGTTTCAAGGTGAAAAACAAAGCCCCCGTGAGAAGAAATTTTCGGCAATGGAGAAGAAGTAGTGGAAACATGATTTTCTTACATTTTCCTTACCTTGGATGAATGGAGAACCAAAAGAGCTTTTCAAACTTGATTTTCCTCCATCAATGGAGTTTTATCATGGCACCAAACTTGAGCTTTTGAAGGATTTGAAAAGATAGAAAGGTAGGTCTTGCTCCAACTAAGAATAATCTATGCTCACTTTTTTGATTTGGAGCTAAAATGAGTGTTTGGTGAGTAATTGAACATGGAGGTGCCATGGATGAAGCTCTCACGGTTTTGGAGCAGCGAGGAAAGAAGAAAAATCGGTGGGGAAGAGGAGAAATGAAGAAGAGAAGAGAGAGAAGAGGTAAAGGTGAGATATTTAACTTAAGAGCAAATAGTTCTTTTTCACATTATTTCTTCTTCTTTTCTTATTGGATGAAGCCTATGGTGACTCATCCCTTAAAAACCGTCCCCACCTTAGTATTAAACATACATAAGGCCTTTTTTGGCCATTTAGCTAATTAAAGTTGACTTAAGTCAAAATTGGCACTATTGAGCACTATTCACTAATTAGTGCACATATTCAGGAAATTTTTGGTTTCCCATTGATTTAAGCTTCCTAATGTGATTCTAATTAGTACACATGTTGATTAAGGTGTATTCATGTGTATTTAGCCACTCAAAACCCATTTCTAAGACAATTTCTCAAAAAGGTGCTTTAAGGAGTCTTAAAGCACATTTTGTTTAAGCTTGTTTTTGAGCTTGGTTTTCTTTAGTAATTGATTAAACTTGTCCATTAACATGTTAATAAGGTCTTATACTGGTATTTGGGTGCTAATCAAAGTCACTACAAGCTTAGAGCACATTTTTGCCTAAATCACCCTTGTGGCGTTTTCTTGTGTTTTCTTGGTTTAAATTGTCTACCAATCTTTCTAAGGCATGTTTTAGCCTCATTACATCATAACTTGATGTTTAATTAGCATACTTAGGTTTGGGTTATTTCAAGTGAAAAGTGAACAACTTTATAAAAGCATGAATAAACTAAATTGCAGAACTGAAATACAGATTAACCTAAGACCTTCCACAAATTCATCCTGTTCTTTTTTTATGACAATGGGTATGACGTAATGCCTTATTTCATAATACCTTTCAACACCACACACTCATGATCACAACAAAGAATATCAATTAATTCAGGAATTTAAATGCTTTTTTTATTCAAAATACTTCTCATTTAAGCACATTTATTTCATTCCCCAGACTTTCTCTTCATCCAGTTAACGGTGTTGGGTCTTCTATCCCAGATCACAAGACCTTAGGTAGATAGGTGATAAAGCACCCGAGGACTTAATAAGCAATGAAAGAGGCCTACTTTGCTTCTAGAAATTGCATGATCGAAGGAGTACCCTGACTTATCCTTTCATTCCAAACATTCACATCATTCCCAAGGTCCAAAGTTAAACACATTATGTCTTCATAATTAGCCAATCCATCAGATTTCAGTGAAAAGAAAATAAATTTAAGAAAATAATTAAACCAGATAGCTTTTAAGTATAAATTTTTTCAAGGTTGTCACCAGGCTCAATTTCAGACTACCACAGATATTATCACCCAAAATTTAACATTTAATGGCAAAAAGAAGCATATTATTTATCACCTGAAAACAATCAAAACTAGTGGTGTGAAAGTGATAACTGAAGGTCACTCCATATCCCACACTTAAATTAAACAATGTCCTCATTGTGTGACAAGGCAGGAGTGAAAAGTTCAAAACACGTAAAAAAACATTTATGACCGAAGGAAAAACAACAGAGTAGTCATTAACAAATAAACTAAAAGAAAATTACAACTAGAACTCCCTTGAATTTCGTTGGTGCTGCATACGTAGAACAAGGGTTTTACTCAAGTGTTGCAGCCTGGTTGCAGTATCACCATGAAGAATTAATCTAAAATGAAAAACACCAGAAGCAACCAAAACTACAAATGGAGTTAAAGATTAGAAAAAACAAAATCAGGAAGAAACTACAAAAAAAGAAATTTAAAACTGAAATTAAAAATTAACAAAATAATGCTGGGTTGCCTCCCAGCCAGTTGCCCTTCTTTAACGTCTTTGGCAAGACCATACCCTTGAGGTCATCCAGGATCAAATATGAATGTCGATGTGTGGGCGCCAAATGGCGGATGGGGTGGGCATCAATATCATCATAGTACGACCCATATCACATTCAATATTTCGTGATATTTCCTCTAATTGGGCTACAATTCTCGCATTACTCTCCTGATGCTCCTTCAAGTCCATCATGAGAGCCTCATTCCTAGCTGAACTTGCTTTACAATTCAATAAGAGATCTCTCATGACGGTCCAAACTGGAAGAATTAACCGGAAAATGAGACCTCTCATGGTTCCCTCCACATGTCTCGCATGTCCATCCTCGAACAGGGCTAGACCATATAAAATCTGTTATAGCATCCTCCAATCCAGAAGAGAACAGACAGTAAGCACGCTCATGGTCTCCTCCACACCTTTCACATACAAGCCATTGGTTTCAATATCTTGGCAAACCTTCTAGCGGACTGTAATATCTAGCCATCATATCGAAATGGCTCCAAAGAAAAAGAAAAATAAATAATATACATAAAGAACAAAATAAAATAAAAATAAAAATGTGTACACATAAATAAAATAAACAAATAACAAAAGAAAAGAAAACTAAACTAACTAAAATGATAAGGAAAATAAACAAAAATAAAAATGAACGTAAACAAAAATAAAATCAAACTAAACCAAAAACTATAAATAAAAAAAAAATAAACTGAAACAAAATACCAATAGACAAGTAAAAGAAAAACTAAAATAATACAAAAATCAAACTCAGGAAGATAAACACAAATAAAATAAATATGAACAAAATTAAAAGAAACAATAAATAGTATAATAAAATGAAAATCCTAGAAAATAAAATAACTACAAAAGTAAAAAAACAATCAATCAAACAAAATTAAATATCAAAATGAATAATAATCACTAAACTATAAAACAAAAATAAACTAAACAAAATAAAATAAATACGATAAAAGTAAAATAAAGACTAAACTAAATAATCGTGCCTCCCCGACAACAGCACCAGAAACTTGTAAGGGGTAAATCGTATATCAGAACGTGTACTAGTATGTTGTAGCACATTTTCCTAGAAGTATCCCTCTAGTTTATCGAACCAAAGAAGGTTGTGCCTAGTTCGAATCTCTATTCTAACTAACTAATAAACGAAAGAAAATAACAATAATAAATTGCTGGTTTGAATGCAGAAACTTAGTGAATAATTAAACTAAAAACAATTAAAAGTGATCTTCTAACAATTCTTAAAAGGGGAATCATGGTTTACTACTTCTTCCCAGTTTATCAGTACCCTTCCTAGGTGTTTTCTTAATTCTAGATTGCAACCTCAGATCTTAATTAATCTAAACTGGTCTCCCGCAAAATAGATTCTTACTAGTAATTCTTAAATTCTAACTCTCATTATGAAATTACTAATTAACTAGTAGCATTCATGATTCATCTAGTTTCTAGGTCGCTAATCATGAGGAATTTCCATTCTAGTTTCACTAGTAATATTTATGTGGTCTAATGAATGGTTAGATCTAACTAGTAAGCATTCATACCAGATAAACTCAAGTAATAATTAATCACAAGAGAATTCATATTGAATAAGGAATAGACTACAATCTGTATAGAATTATTTGTAAACACAAAAGGAAGAAGAAATCTCAAACTAGGAATCCTAAATAAACAAGAATTCTGTGCAACTACTAAGACATAGGGGACAAGGAAATTGTGACAGTGATAAAGAGATTAGAAAACATCATTTAATTGTTGTAGAACGATGATGAATCTTGTCTTTGTCTTCTGCTACCGTTTCCAAGTTGCTCTCTGTTTTCTTCGTTTCGTTGTTGTCTATGCGGTTGCTGTCTCAAACACCCTGATCGATCAATCAAAATCAGTTTATATACTCCTCCCTTGACCAACCTAATCACCACCTCTCTTCATTAATTAAGCGCAGCGTTTCTTGCTGCTTGTGAATGAGAAAAGTGATCATATGTAGTGTGAATAAGTGATGATGTGTGATTGAATAATCATGACTTGGTGTGAAGAATTGTTTTTTGTGAGTGTATGCTGAATTCACGTGAATGTTGTGAATGAATAATCGTTGCGTGAGTGCATGGGTTCCCCCCTCTTCAAAAATAATTCAAGGTCCGGGAATTGAAAAAGAATGTAAACTCGGACCAATGCAAAATATATTCAATAGCTTTCGTTCTGCTGTGGTCCTGGTGTGGTTACCGGATACATACCAGACCACACGTAAAATATGACAGAATGGTTATATGGGGGTTGTGAACCAATGCATAATATATGTAGCAGCTTTTGTTATAATGTGGTCCGGGTGTGGCTACCTTGACACATACCCGGACCACACCTAAAATTTGGCAGAATGGTTATATCGTGGTCTACATTCATTTAGTTGTTGTCTATGCGACTACTGTCTTGAATAACCTGATCGATCAATCAAAATCAGTTTATATATTCCTTCCTTGAATGACCTAATCACAGCCTCTCTTCATTAATTAAGCACTGCATTTCATGCTGCTCGAGAATGAGAAAATCGATCATATGTGTAACACCCCTACCGTTAATCCTATACTTACCGTCTAATCGTCCTGATAATCCTACTACGTCACAGCGGAAATATTACTACTACGACGGGTGATACAACGCCGCTAACCGCCCATACGGCAAGCTAGGCTACTACTACTTACAGTGACGGTCTGATGCCTAACATACCGAGCTGCTACATTCATACCAATTACAAAGATCATATACTTACATTGTTGGATTACCGAGTGTTTAAAGTATTTAATTACATCACTTTTCAATCTCCAAAAAAATAATGATTTTCCACAAGCTACTCATCTACACCATATCAATATTCTTTCCTTATCCAAAAGGGTGTACCCCATGGTACACCGGCTAACAAAAACTTACAACTGTGTATAACATAGTACACCTTTCACAATTCATTGTTTAAAGACAAAAAGAAATCTAACTTAAACTCTACGTCATCTTCACCAGTCTCGAGGACCTGTATGATATTAAAAACATCGCCCCAAGGGGCTCAGCAAAAAGCTGCGCATAAACTTCGCATATATCGCGTGCTATCTAGGGTACACCGACTATTAAAAGTCGACTGTACATGCGGTTCATTAATTTCATACATACATGCTTTGCATACAACATACAATCATATACAATCTAAGACAGCAGTACAATAGCACACACCATACTTACCTTCACAAGGGTAGCCAAATTACGCATCCCGGTTAATCGGATGCTTTTTACTCTTTTACTCATTACACATTACTTACTCTTACTTTACTTATTTACTTTACCATACTTGTTTACTCATTCTTACTTACTTACTTTTACTCATGTTAAGTCGGTATGACCTCCGGCCCGGGGACTACTCTGTCCCACTACCGGGATTTACTTGACTCACCAATCCATGATGCTACCCATTTAAGCGGTTTAGGCCGTGGACCAGTTAAGAGTCAGGAATTGGAGCCAACCTCTTGTGACTCCGCCTCCTCACGCGTGGCCGAAACTATATCGGACTTGTACTCATTCCAATTTAATTACCAATTTATTAAGTTAGATTGGTTAGCTTGTTTGAAATCAGTTAGAACTCCAATCACAAACATTCGGTCACAATACAGTACATCAAGCATACACACATTCATATTCATCCATACATTTCATGAATTATACAAATTATGATTTAAAGAAGATATACAAACAAGAAGAATCTCATGATATTCACAAGTAAGCATACTATATCCGATTCGTGCGTTTATCTTATTTGGTGATCAATTAGCACACAACACACAAATCAGAGTAACCAAGGTAGCATACGGGGGATGAGAAGTTCATACCGTTCACCCTTGTACTCGTAACCGACTTTCCTCCGGTGTTCACAAATCAAGAACTATAACATACATGTGATCAAGTGATTAATTATCTACAATTAATTTAACCCATATTCCTATTATGTTTCCTAACTCATACTTACTATGTCTTTACAATTCTTATACTTACACATTGTTTACTTACTCTCCATTACTTTAAGTTACTTCTTATTTAACAATGATGTACCTATACATATATGTACATATGTATATGTGAGTATACATATATATATATATATATACTTTTTATTATTATATTATTATTATTTTTATGACTCGACCGACCTTACCCAGGGTCGGACCCAAGGTCGGTCGAAGTCAATAGGGTAATATGCTGTAAAATTTCAGGGCCGACCGACCTTGCAAGTCCGGTCCCAAGGTCGGTCCATTCCAGTAAGTTTTGGCTTCGAGATTCTGGGCTCGACCGACCTTGCATGTCCGGTCCCAAGGTCGGTCCATTCCAGTAAGTTATATTACGGGAAATTTCCTGGCTGACCGACCTTGCAAGTCCGGTCCCCAAGGTTGGTCCATTCCAGAAGGTTTCCGTCTTTGTAATTTGGGCTCGACCGACCTTGCAAGTCTGGTCCCAAGGTCGGTCCAGTCCAGTTGTAACACCCCAACCGTAATCTTCACACTTAACCAACAATCGCAGCAGAAAACATAACTTAACCATTTACCAAAAGGCGGTGTTACATGTCGTTAGCCACCCACGTGACTAACAAGGGTGTTACTTACAATGTATCGGTCTGATTACTAGGATTCCGAGCGTAATTACAACCTTCCAAAAATTACTAAAAACGAATCACAATATACCTAGTGTTAATGTACAAAATCACAATCTAATCCTACATCCACCATATACACGACCTCGAGTGTACAAGCACTACTCGGGTACAATATCCAAAATAACAAAGTATTCAACGTCCTAGGATCTAAAGCCAGTCTACTTCCTCGATCTCATCCTGCAAATAAAAATGGAGCCCCCAAAGGGGGTCAGCAATCCTTGGCTGGCATGGTTAACGTGCAGCCCGCTGACTACCGGGATTGAAATACCCCAAATCTTGGTATGTTGTTTAAATGTTTAAATATGGTATCTGAAGGCTAAAAGGTGCCTTAGGAACATCAGTGTATAGTTTAAACCATAGTAAAAACACAATAAAACACTAAGACACGGTTTGAGCAAAAACATGCTCTAAGCTTGGAGTGAACTGGTTAGGACCCAAAGAGCCTACCAAGATTTGATAATATTAAATTATGATTTTATAAGGCTAATTAAGTCCTTAGGAAACCTTGGTAGACAATGAAACCAGACAAAACATAAATAAATACCTTAAGGTCAATATGGGCTAAAATGTGCTCTAAGCTTGGGATAAATTTGTATAAGACCTAATGGTCATTCCTATACCTTATAAATATGTTAATGAACATATTAAATCAATTACCAAAGAAAACTAAGCTTGAAAACAAGTTAAAACACAAAAAGTGCTTTAAGGAGTCTTAAAGCACGTTTTTGAAAAATTGTCTTGTAAATGAGTTTTGAATGGCTAAATGTCCATCATTACTCTTTAATTAACATTTGTACTATATAGTATCACATTTGGAAGTCTATATCAATGGGAAATCAAAAATTTCACAAATATGTGCCTTGTTTTGTGAATAGTGCTCAAATAGTGCTAGTTTAAGTTATAAGTCAACATAAGTTGTTTAATTGGTCAAAAAAGGCCATATATATGTTATATATTGAAGGGGCCACGGTTTTTAAGGTGGGGAGTCACCAACCTAGTCATCCAACTAAAGAAAAGAAAAAGGAATAAAGTAAAGTTACTATTTGCTTTTAAGCTTAAATATCTTGCAAAAGTGAGACCTCTCACCTCTCCTCTTCATTTCCTTGCCTTCCCACCGTGTCCTTCCTCTATTCTCCCACCCAGAACGAGCTTGCTACAGCCCCTCTCTTCTCTAACTTCAATTGCTCACCAAATGTTCATTAATGCTCCAAATCAAATTCTAAGACCATATTTGTCTTAGTTAGACCAAGCTCTTCACCTCTATCTTTTCAAATCATCAAAAGCTTCATTTCGGTGCCATGGAGATTCACCATTGAAGGAGCTTGAGCTCATATTTTCATGCCTTGTTGTTCTCCTTTGCTTCAAGGTAAGGAAACTTAAACAAAAATGATGTTTCCTCCATGTTTGTGTTGTCCGAAAATTCACCTCACAATGGTGTTTTTACCTTGCTTGTTTTAGCTCCATTTGAATCTTCCAAGGGCTAGGAGGAGTCCTCTCTTGATACTCATTCAAGCTCTCTTTCCATTCCAAGGTAAAACAACCATTTTATGCCTTAAGATAATATATGTAACTAGGGTTTACAATGAGATGAAGCTTAAAGCTTGTATACTCATTATATTATTTGTATAATGTTTAGAAGTTGACAAGTGATAAAAGCTCCTAGCCGATTTTCAAACAAGAGAAAACAAGTGAGAAAACTTGGAAAACAAAGAGGTAAATAACCCCTCTAAATGTGGTTTATTATACAAGGGAATTGAGCTATATTTGCTTAATAATAACCTAAAGAGCCAATGGAAAAATGAGCTAGGAAACTATCCACAAGGTGGACTAAAAGGACATGGGAGCATTTTTGTGTGTATTCACAGGTTGAAGGCATCTAAATGTGGAAATTCAGTGTTTAAGGTTTATGCAATTTAAGGGCCTAAGAGCCATGTTATTTAAGGGCCTAAGTGCCAAGCAATTAAGTTTATGCACTATATTGTGATGTAGTGTAAATTTGGTGAAGTTTGTGTGTGAGAAAGTTCTTGGTGGATTTAGGTGTTCTTGAATGAAATAAGGTAAAAACCTAAGTGTTTGGATGTGAGAATATACAAGAGAAGCTATGGCAAAATTTGGAAGATGTATAAGAAGTACTAAGTGTTTTAAATGAGTTTTGGTGAAGTAGGAAGTGTTAAAGATGAACAAGTGTCTTACTAGGGAAGAAAACATGTACTAAGGCGATTTAGAGTGATACAAGGATTTAGGTGTTGTCTTGGAAGTTCTAGGAATTCAATATGTGTTTTTGAGAATGTATTAAAGTCTTGGAGAAGTTTGTTTAAGGTTTAGGAATGTTGATGTACAAGGAGGAAATGATGTTTAGGTAAGATGTGAAAAAGGAGATTTAATTAGTAAGAAAAGAAGTTAGAGAGATGATGTTAAGGTGTAGAGGAAGCACCTTGGTATAGTGGTCATTATTGGTGATTACCACTTAGAAATCTTAAGGAGAAAACATTCCAAGTGCTAAGAATTTTGTAAGAAATTTGTGAATGATAAGATGGTTTTGGTGTGTGATTTAAAGAGTTTAGTACATGGCTAAAGGTGTGTTTGATGTGCCAAATGATGTTAGAACACATTAGGAGGCTTGAGCAAAATTTGGAGAAGGTTTGACAATGAAAGGGAAGTTTCTGCAGCCGACCTACCCAGGGATCGACCCCAGTCTGGGTCGGTCGGGCTGAAACTGTGAATTGGATGTTCTCTGCAGCCGACCTACCCAGGGGGGTGGTCGGTCGGTGGTCGGTCGGACCTTAAAAAAAACAAAATTAAATTAATTTTAAGAATGTTAAGTGGTATTAGTGGTATGCCATTACGAGAGTATTGATGGTTAGAAAGATAAATATATATGGACTTGAGAGATTAAGTTAAGTAAGATGATTTAAATGTTAAGGTTATAAAATGATATGTAATGAGGGATTGTTAAGTAATGATGTTATAAGATTGTAAGGACATGTTAAGTGAGTTATAATGACAATTAAAAGTAAAACAAGTTAAAATGTGAAGTTATATAACTAAATTAATGGGGATAAGTTATAAGCATTAGACTTTAAACAATCATGTTACCCCGATGTTAATAAAAGTACATGTAATGTTATCAGTTGTTCGAGAATTGCTCGAGGAACATAAGTGGACGTAGTAAAGTGGACTCCGGTGACAGGTATGGTTTTTCTTGAAAGGTGTGTCCTACCGGATTACACCGGCTTGTATGCCAATGTGTTTTTCTGAGTGTTTGCCACCTTGTAAGATTAAAGCATGTAATGAGTTTAAAGTAATTCATTTATGTGGCGCGTCTGGTCTCCGATACCGTTTAACCTCAAATAAGTGTTAAACCTTAGCTAACTAGAAACTAGGTGCACATGAGAGATCGGTATTCGGAGTTAATGACCCAAACCTTGGGAACGTTCTAACCACGGCTATGTGTGAGTTAGTTGGATATTGTTGTTGTATGCAAGTGTGTGAACCTCCCTTGTGTGCTTAACTCGGTTTTGATACCGTATGGTGTGTGGATGTGGTAGGCTCCATAATGGATCTCTAACTACTTATTTATAAGTATATATGTAATAATGGGGGGTGAGGAGTCCGGTCATGTTCCGGCCACGCGTGTGAGGACGGGAGTCGATGTCATATCCGGTTCGACTCTCTTGGTGTATGTATAGGTTGTATTCCAATTTGGTTTCAATCTTCCCTTAGCTTATCCAAAGCTAGTTTACTAACTCACGTCGGGCCACAGGGGCATACAAATGTTATTTCGGTGTGCTTGGGATTACTATATCCGACACACCTTGGGTTTAAGTTAACCGTTCGATATAACTGGACGGTAACGAGGTTGGTAACGAGCTTAGCATGAGATTGGCAATAATCTCTAGGCTCACTATGTATACTAACTATGGTGGAAGGTTCCTTGTGTGAACCGATCTTATGGTGTTTTGTGTTGTTATTGTGCTAGGCAATTTCCCTTGCTATGCTATGATATGTATACGTTAGATGTTTAAAGTCAATGCGATGTTATCATGTGTACGTCGAAATGAGAAAAGTGTTGTTATGTTTTGTTATGTGAGGAATGTGATATGTTGTAGGATATGGAGTGTGTGGATCATGGAAATGAATCCCAGTTTGTGACAAGAGGCGTTTAAGGATAACCGATTTAAGGGTAAGTGTCGTCTATTAAGGAAGTAGCTCCGTTAGAGGAGGAACACTCTAGGGATAATGAATACCATGAGTGACTCATCAAGTAAGGATGTATTATCCGTTTGTGAGCCCATTGAGGCGAAATGTTTTGTGTTGTGTGTTTACAGTTGCATGCATGATTTAAATATAATCAATCGCATGCTAAGACGACAATTAGTTGTGCGTGGCCCGGTAGCATGTGGGCTGCGGGATTACCATACCAGCAAAGGTGCTGAGCCCCTTGGGGGCCACCCTTTCTCTCCTTTCTATTTCAGGTACAAGGAGCTGGAAGCCGTTCGAGAGTAGGACGGGGTAGATGTTTATACATGGGGTAGCCATTTAAATGGCCTAAGCATTGTAGGCGTAGTAAGACCAAAATTGTTATCGGCATTAGTTTGTAAATACTCGGTACGGTTGGAATGTATAAAGTATATGGGTTGTTGTTAAGGGAAGCAAATGTAACGTGTAGTTGCTCGGGAATCTAGTCCATCAGACCGATACAAAGTACATGTATTAGCCTTGTTGCCACGTGGGTGGTTAACGGCGTGTAACACCATTGAAATAAGTAATGTGACGAGTTGAATTTTCCGCTGCAGTTTGATGTTATGTGTACGGTGGTGGTAGTTGGGGTGTTACAAAAAGTGGTATCAGAGCAAAGTATCGCTCTGATGACTGAATTACCGAGCTTATGAAGTACCGAGTTAGGATTTTAGTACTCTGGGTTAAGGGTTGAGTGATAGCGTGAGAAATACGCCAGTTAGGTATTACCAGTGTGTACTGGAAACCTACAATATCCATCCCGCCCTCCACAATCCCTGTATATAACTGGGGAAACAACGCCAGAGAGATGGAAGTCCTCTTACTCGGGAATACCCGATCTGGCTGTTATTAAGTACCTCTAAAGGTATGGAGAACCAATCATACGGTAGATCCCGAAAACAGGGAATCCCGGGGACGGTCTCCATTTGAACAATGCTAATCGCATTTCGTAACAAAGAATGAAGAATCTTGTGTATAGGAGAATAGAATTTCCGGCAACCTGGGTCGACATGCCGAGCAGTCGAGGATAACCAGCTTGCAACGCACCAACCGTGCAACAGGCAAGAAGTGGATAAGTGAAACCCGAGACGAGTGTCTACGGGACCACAGTTGATAAATAATACACCAACGGTATACCAACTGCAAATGAGCTACAACGTAGTGCCCAAACAAGAGACAAGTCTCAGTAACCACGACAAGTGCGTGGAATGGGCTATAAGGAGGATACAATACTAAGTAGAAGGGTCTCCCAGAATGGGAAACACCTTAGTTGATGATTATCATGTGAAGACCGTGAGAAGTCACCTAGAGGAGTTATTATCAAGACAGTAAGATCAGTGAGGGCCAACAAGGCCCCTGATGACAGTGCGGGTAAAAACAATACCGCAACCACTATGTGTGCTTAACCGATAGCCAGTTAGCATGGCGCACCTGCTATAACAAGTGCTGCTATAACAGGGCTGTTCGGAAATTTATAACCACTACAAAGTACTTGGTAAAGTACCATAAAGTTAAATGTGATCGTCAAACAGTGGAAGGGCCTGTTAGCCTAACTTCTGTAATCGTAAGTACACCAGTCAGCAAGAAGCTAGACTTGGCTAAGGTAAGAAGATGTTGTGAGACCATGAAAATTTTCTTCCAAACTCAAATTAATTCAAATTCTCTTCTTTTCAAAACCAAAATTTTCTTTCAAACCAACGCTTCTTTTTACCTTCTCTTAAGAACCAAACCAGTAAAACAAACCAGGACAGTTGACAAGGATACAATAGTGGACAAACTTTCCTTCGATTAAGTTCGGGAAGCACGGGACGCATATTGTCACGGGACAATATAAGGGAGTTGACAACAGAATACCTCACCTAGGCGTGTGACGGACACTACGAGTGTACCAACTGAATTGTGGGACGACCGCACTCCGATAGGAGCTTGTGGGCCTGACAGACCTACTTATGGGTTAGTTGGGTAAGTAGTAATGTATCAGTAGGGTACCCCACATATGTATACGAGTAGAGTCTGGAACACGGGAAGTAGTCGACTCCATACTACGGTCAGCAGTAAAAGTCAAGTAAGCGCTAAGGATTACCACGAATGGTCGAAGTAAGAGAACCCAGTTAAGTTAAAAAGGACTAAGGAACTAGTGATTTATTTCAAGGAAATGTATAGAGTCAAGAAGTGCGAAGAGCACGGACTGTTATGTAAAGACATCACATATGACTTAAGAAGTCTGAGGGAAAAACGTGATAGCTGGAACGAATACCCAGCTAAGAATGCAAGAAGGTGTAGTTAACTAAATACACCCATAAGTGCAAGCCAGATATAATGGCATATGTTAGTAACACCCAGGAGCAATCCTTGAGGGGTGTTTGGATTAAACATTGTTAGATGGAGCAATATAATTGAAACGCAAGAGTTGAAACAATTACCCGGATTAGACACTGAAGGAAACCCACTTAACAGTAGGACCCTAAGTTGCCAAAGAGACAACTTGGAAGGAATCGTGACAGTAAGGCCTATAAGCCACAACAACTTGTGTTATGTAAATTTGACCAGTTGCAGAAGTATATGTTCTACAGGTAAATAGAGCGGAGAACGAACCACTGCATTAAGAGTGGGGATACCTCTCGATATTGTGAAACCGCAGGAGCGGTAGCTATGTGAACCAAGTTCAAGATGTACGATGAGGATGGACCATGTTGTTATTACCCTAGAATGATTTGAATAAGAATAATACGAGAAGGAAGTGTTTGTACCAGTGTTTAGAAGGAAGAGTGATAAGTCTGATAGCAACCACCATAGGTGCGTGATGCTAAATGTGTAGCGAACAACACTCAAGGAACATAAAGGCTCAAGAAAAAGTATATAAAAAAAAACAGCCAAATAAGTGGCCAGATAAACCCAGTGTAATAGCGGATGCAGTATAAGTTGATGTTGTATAATGAGTAAGGATATGGTGCGCAATAAGCGACCGTTGTATGAGTATTGTTAGATGATAAAATGGTGAGTGAGCAGAGTTATGAGTTAACCCCAGTGGAGGTACAACAGTAAGTGATAGCAAAGGAACCGAGCAGTAAGCCGGAAGAAGCAAGTGTTATGTGATAAGAATTCCAGTAAACACAGTGTAAACTCCTATTGCAATCGCATAAGAGATTTACTGTCAAGAGTTTACGCCTCTGCACTCTGTATGACTGAGTGTTTTGGTATTGCATTTGCGCAGTAATGATCGAGTGGGATAGCTAGGGTTTGGGGAATGTTAATTGTGGTGGATGTAGAAAGAAACTTGTAATACTATAATGACCGATGCATAGGAAATGCAAGGTCATACCAATGGAAGAGTATTGTACGAAACCAGATGTGGAGGTATGAGTAAGAATAAGTGATAACAGTGGCACTGAATACCAAATGTCGGTATGAAATACACCTCAGGTGTGGGAAATAACCGAGAGAGCACTACACATTAGGTAGTAGCTCAATCTCAACCGACAGTAAGTCGTTAGAAGCAAGTCAATCATTGTGCAGTTTACGCAGTAAGCTATTAGAGAAGTGGATGGAAAGTTTTGGAACTCACCGAATTCGCTCAGGGTAAGAGATACCATGCGTCGGTTGAGAAACCATTGTTACCTAGATAAGGGTAATACATTGGAGATGTAGAATACAGTAACAGTAACGAATGGGGCAAACTAGCCCTATAATTATCAGAGTTGCGCAACAGAGGCCAGTGAGCCCATGCGCCAGATACCAGATATACATTGTGAATATGAATAAATGACTAGTTATCAATGCCTAAAAGCCTCACAGGCCAGGACCGAAACCGGTTATGAGTTAGAACTCCAATGCGAATTCTTGGTTTAAGGACTAAATCGCCGATATGGTTAAGATCCTCTAACCAAAACCCATTGTGTAATAGACCGCGTGGAAGTAAAACACTTCACGACAGCAGAACATTTTAAGCTAATGTTCAGTGATTGATTACGTGGGCGTAACCCCCTTAAGGGGGGTAGAGCGCAAAACCGCTTAGTGTGTTTACCGTACAAGTGTACGTGAACTATGTTGTGCATTGCACAAAAAATAATTTGTTATGATGGTTGGCGCGTGTGTTATACAAACATACGCATTCATTTATGGTTAATTGTGGTAATTGCGCACAGAAGATGCGAATACCATTGTGGGAAGTGTGTTTATTTTGTTAACAGTGGTGTGTGAGAGTACTAGTGGAAGGGAGTAAAGAAACTCCGGGGAACTAAAACCCCGATGGTGCATAAATGTAAACCATGTATTGTATTTTGATAAAAAAAAAATATGTATATATATACAGTGTTGTGATTTATGAAGGGGTATGAGACCGACATAGAACCTAGTGAGAATTAAATTCCCTAGGTAACTTGAATTAAGTTGGATTTGGGTGATGATTGATAGACGGAGTTCTATCCCTTGGAGATGTAATGATTATGATTAGAATGATTGAAAAGATAGAAAAGGGAAACGTGTGTAATACTTGATGCTTGAAATGAAGTGGGGAGTGGAACTTGATTATCATGAGATCAAGGGAAGCCGAACACAAATGGGGTGGAAAGATAGTTCAACACTGATGCTGATCACATCAGGGTTGGATAACTCTAGAA
Source organism: Limonium bicolor (assembly GCA_023374045.1). Lineage (NCBI taxonomy): Eukaryota > Viridiplantae > Streptophyta > Magnoliopsida > Caryophyllales > Plumbaginaceae > Limonium > Limonium bicolor. The sequence goes on along the minus strand of CM041776.1, from coordinate 86,293,468 downwards.
GCTCCATGTAAGTGGTCACAAATAACCACGTTAAGAAAGATACAAAGAGCATGAGTTGAACTTGGAGTTGTATTGCGTTTTCAAAAAGGATTTTCAAATGGTATTTCCAAAACAGCCGATTCATATTTTGAATAAAGGATTCTCTTATATACTTAACCTAGTAAAGAATATTTTGTAATGCTTGCTCACGAGCTGAGGACGTATGAGCTTTGTCTTCGGACCGGTGACATGAGAAGTATATTTTAAAAATGTATGTGATTGTTTTGACCTCCCAGAGAAACGGGGACTAGAAGGTGTCCATCGCGACCGGGTTCTGCGGGATCACAGTGTATATGTACTCAACATGGGACTCGAGCCCATGGAGAGATGGAAAAGGTATTTCTGTTTGTTATACATGCTAAGACATGTTGTGTGGTATGAGTAAGAAATATTATTTTAGACCTTGAGTCCTAATGTGGTAGTTTCGAAAGTGTTATGTATTCAGACCTATGAGTCTAATTGTTGTATTGTTAACCAGACCTGAGAGTCTAAGGGTTGATATGTAAGTACAATACGGTTAAGGTACCCGGACCATTGAGTCCGAGGTTATCATGTAAGTATGTTACGAGGTGGTTACGTATGGATGTGGATATGTTTCCCGGGCCGTTAAGCCCGAGGTTCGATGTAAAGAGTGTTTGGTAATGGAAGTTAATTTCGAAAGTAATTCCTGTATTCTAATCCAATGATGCGTGGAAATGTGAACTTCGAGGACGAAGTTCTTTTAAGGGGGGTAGATTGAAATACCCCAAATCTTGGTATGTTGTTTAAATTTTTAAATATGGTATCTGAAGGCTAAAAGGTGCCTTAGGAAACATCAGTGTATAGTTTAAACCATAGTAAAAACAAATAAAACACTAAGACACGGTTTGAGCAAAAACATGCTCTAAGCTTGGAGTGAACTTGGTTAGGACCCAAAGAGCCTACCAAGATTTATAATATTTAATTATGATTTTATAAGGCTAATTAAGTCCTTAGGAAGCCTTGGTAGACAATGAAACCAGACAAAACATAAATAAATACCTTAAGGTCAATATGGGCTAAAATGTGCTCTAAGCTTGGGATAAATTTGTATCAGACCTAATGGTCATACCTATACCTTATAAATATGTTAATGAACATATTAAATCAATTACCAAAGAAAACCAAGCTTGAAAACAAGTTAAAACACAAAAAGTGCTTTAAGGAGTCTTAAAGCACGTTTTTGAAAAATTGTCTTGTAAATGAGTTTTGAATGGCTAAATGTCCATCATTACTCTTAATTAACACGTGTACTATAGTATCACATTTGGAAGTCTATAACAATGGGAAATCAAAAATTTCACAAATATGTGCCTTGTTTTGTGAATAGTGCTCAAATAGTGCTAGTTTAAGTTATAAGTCAACATAAGTTGTTTAATTGGTCAACAAAGGCCATATATATGTTATATATTGAAGGGGCCACGGTTTTTATGGTGGGAGTCACCAACCTAGTCATCCAACTAAAGAAAAGAAAAAGAAATAAGTAAAGTACTATTTGCTTTTAAGCTTAAATATCTTGCAAAAGTGAGACCTCTCACCTCTCCTCTTCATTTCTTGCCTTCCCACCGTGTCCTTCCTCTATTCTCCCAGCCAGAACCGAGCTATCTACAGCCCCTCTCTTCTCTAACTTCAATTGCTCACCAAATGTTCATTAATGCTCCAAATCAAATTCTAAGACCATATTTGTCTTAGTTAGACCAAGCTCTTCAATTCTATCTTTTCAAATCATCAAAAGCTTCATTTCGGTGCCATGGAGATTCACCATTGAAGGAGCTTGAGCTCATATTTTCATGCCTTGTTGTTCTCCTTTGCTTCAAGGTAAGGAAACTCAAAGAAAAATGATGTTTCCTCCATGCTTCTGTGTTGTCCGAAAATTCACCTCACAATGGTGTTTTTACCTTGCTTGTTTTAGCTCCATTTGAATCTTCCAAGGGCTAGGAGGAGTCCTCTCTTGATACTCATTCAAGCCTCTTTTCCATTCCAAGGTAAACAACCATTTAATGCCTTAAGATAATATATGTAACTGGGTTTACAAATGAGATGAAGCTTAAAGCTTGTATACTCATTATATTATTTGTATAATTTTTCGAAGTTGACAAGTGATAAAAGCTCCTTGCCGATTTTCAAACAAGAGAAAACAAGTGAAAAACTTGGAAAACAAAGAGGTAATAACCCCTCTTAATGTGGTTTATTGTACTAGGGAATTGAGCTATATTTGCTTAATAAATAACCTAAAGAGCCAATGGAAAAAAATGAGCTAGGAAACTATCCACAAGGTGGACTAAAAGGACATGGGAGCATTATTGTGTGTATCGCAGGATGAAGGCATCTAAATGTGGAAATTCAGTGTTTAAGGTTTATGCAATTTAGGGCCTAAGAGCCATGTTATTTAAGGGCCTAAGTGCCAAGCAATTAGTTTATGCACTATATTGTGATGTAGTGTAATTTGGTGAAGTTTGTGTGTGAGAAAGTTTGGTGGTGGATTTAGGTGTTCTTGAATGAAATAAGGTAAAAACTTAAGTGTTTGGATGTGAGAATATACAGAGAAGCTATGGCAAAATTTGGAAGATGTATAAGAAGTACTAAGTGTTTTAAATGAGTTTTGGTGAACTAGGAAGTGTTAAAGATGAACAAGTGTCTTACTAGGGAAGAACAACATGTACTAAGGCGATTTTAGAGTGATACAAGGATTTAGTTGTTGTCTTGGAATTCTAGGAATTCAATATGTGTTTTTGAGAATGTATTAAGTCTTGGAGAAGTTTTTTTAAGGTTTAGGAATGTTGATGTACAAGGAGGAAATGATGGTTTAGGTAAGATGTGAAAAAGGAATTTTTAATTAGTAAAAGAAAGTTTGAGAGATGATGTTAGGTGTAGAGGAAGCACCTTGGTATAGTGGTCATTATTGGTGAAATACCACTTAGAAATCTTAAGGAGAAAACATTCCAAGTGCTAAGAATTTTTGTAAAAAATTTGTGAATGATAAGATGGTTTTGGTGTGTGATTTAAAGAGTTTAGTACATGGCTAAAGGTGTGTTTGATGTGCCAAATGATGTTAGAACACATTAGGAGGCTTGAGGAAAAATTTGGAGAAGGTTTTGACAATGAAAGGGAAGTTTCTGCAGCCGACCTTACCCAGGGGACCGACCCAGTCTGGGTCGGTCGGGCTGAAACTGTGAATTTGGATGTTCTCTGCAGCCAGACCTACCCAGGGGGTGGGTCGGTCGGACCTTAAAAAAAAAATTAAATTAATTTTAAGAATGTTAAGTGGTATTAGTGTATGCCATTAAGAGAGTATTGATGGTTAGAAGATAAATATATATGGACTTGAGAGATTAAGTTAAGTAGATGATTTAAATGTTAAGGTTATAAAATGATATGTAATGAGGGGATTGTTAAGTAATGATGTTATAAGATTGTTAAGGACATGTTAAGTGAGTTATAATGACAATTTAGTGGAGGAAAATTGTATTAAAATGTAAAAGTAAAACAAGTTAAAATGTGAAGTTATATAACTAAATTAACGGGGATAAGTTATAAGCATTAGACTTTAAACAATCATGTTACCCCGATGTTAATAAAAGTAAATGTAATGTTATCAGTTGTTCGAGAATTGCTCGAGGAACATAAGTGGACGTAGTAAAGTGGACTCCGGTGACAGGTATGGTTTTCTTGCAACCTGTGTCCTACCGGATTACACCGGCTTGTATGCCAATGTGTATTTCTGAGTGTTTGCCACCATGTAAGATTAAAGCATGTAATGAGTTTAAAGTAATTCATTTATGTGGCGCTCTGGTCTCCGATACCGTTTAACCTCAAATAAGTGTTAAACCTTAGCTAACTAGAACTAGGAGCACATGAGAGATCGGTATTCGGAGTTAACGACCCAAACCTTGGAACGTTCTAACCACGGCTATGTGTGAGTTAGTTGGATATTGTTGTTGTATGCAAGTGTGGTGAACCTCCCTGTGTGTGCTTAACTCGGTTTTGATACCGTATGGTGTGTGGATTTGGTAGGCTCCATAATGGATCTCTAACTACATTATTTATAAGTATATATGTATATAATGGGGGGTGAGGAGTCCGGTCATATTCCGGCCACGCGTGTGAGGACGGGAGTCGATGTCATATCCGGTTCGACTCTCTTGGTGTATGTATAGGTTGTATTCCAATTTGGTTTCAATCTCCCCTTAGCTTATCCAAAGCTAGTTTACTGACTCACGTCGGCCACAGGGGCATACAAATGTTATTTCGGTGTGCTGGGATTACTATATCCGACACACCTTGGGTTTAGTTAACCGTTCGATATAACTGGACGGTAACGAGGTTGGTAACGAGCTTAGCATGAGATTGGCAATAATCTCTAGGCTCACTATGTATACTAACTATGGTGGAAGGTTCCTTGTGTGAACCGATCTTATGGTGTTTTGTGTTGTTATTGTGCTAGGCAATTCCCTTGCTATGCTATGATATGTATACGTTAGATGTTTAAAGTCAATGCGATGTTATCATGTGTACGTCGAAATGAGAAAAGTGTTGTTATGTTTTGTTATGTGAGGAATGTGATATGTTGTAGGATATGGAGTTGTGGATCATGGAAATGAATCCCAGTTTGTGACAAGAGGCGTTTAAGGATAACCCGATTTAAGGGTAAGTGTCGTCTATTAAGGAAGTAGCTCCGTTAGAGGAGAACACTCTAGGGATAATGAATACCATGAGTGACTCATCAAGTAAGGATGTATTATCCGTTTGTTGAGCCCATTGAGGCGAAATGTTTTGTGTTGTGTGTTTACAGTTGCATGCATGATTTAAATAATAATCAATCGCATGCTAAGACGACAATTAGTTGTGCGTGGCCCGGTAGCATGTGGGCTGCGGGATTACCATACCAGCAAAGGTGCTGAGCCCTTGGGGGCCACCCTTTCTCTCCATTTCTATTTCAGGTACAAGGAGCTGGAAGCCGTTCGAGAGTAGGACGGGGTAGATGTTTATACATGGGTAGCCATTTAAATGGCGTAAGCATTGCAGGCGTAGTAAGACCAAAATTGTTATCGGCATTAGTTTGTAAATACACGGTACGGTTGGAATGTATAAATATATGGGTTGTTGTTAAGGGAAGCAGATGTAACGTGTAGTTGCTCGGGAATCTAGTCCATCAGACCGATACAAAGTACATGTATTAGCCTTGTTAGCCACGTGGGTGGTTAACGGCGTGTAACACCATTGAAGTAAGTAATGTGATGAGTTGAATTTCCGCTACAGTTTGATGTTATGTGTACGGTGGTAGTTGGGGTGTTACAGGGATACACGCAACTATTTGTCATGATAACATGGCGTTGATTTTTCGCATACAACATACATATTACATAGCAAGAAACATTGCATAGTAATAAAAACATACACAATGATAACATTTCACTTTAGGAAACAACAAACATAGTTAGTCAACATAGTAAGCCTAGAGAATGACTTCATCCTCATGTTAAGCTTGTCACATAACTCGTTACCGTTCTGTTAGTCGAACGAGTAACTTAACTTAAAAGATGAGTCGGATATAGTGCCCGAGCACACCGTACATATTTCCCCCTAGCCCGAGTGAAAGTCAGGTAGGTAAGCTTTGGCTAAGCTAGTGGGAGGTTGAAGTCCAAAAGGAAAACAACCCTAACATAAGGAGAGAGCCGAATCTGATTCAGATATCGACCCCCGTACATACACGCGTGACCGGAACGACCGGATTCCTCACTCCCCGGTTAGCACTTGTTAGAAGTCCCATTGTGGGAACTTAACACAATAAGTCACACATAAGTATTTATGTCCGGTTAAACACACAAGGGAAATGGGATACACATTAACGACACACACCACAACTAGCTCATACATAGCCGGGTTAGAACGTTTCTTAAGTTGAAACGTTAAACCGGGTACCACTCTCTTATGTATCCTCTAGCTAGGTCAACTAACGGGTTAGCACGTATTTGAGGTTAACGGTACCGGCACACATTCATCACAATATAATGATTGATGTAAACTCATTTCATGATTTAATCTTACAAGGTCATAAACACACAAAACATACAACACACAAGCCGGTATAAACCAGTAGGCAACAGACTGCAAGAAAACCGTACCTTGGTCCCTGCTGTGATTATTTTCCACCGTTGGAGAATCCTATACACATTTAGTAACGTCGGTTAATTAATGTACTAGACCTTTATTAACTTATTACTTCACATTTCTAGTTTATTTTACTTTCACACTTTGTCATAACTTTTCACCCCTTTTAATTGTCATTATAACCTACCTAACATGTCTTGAACAACCTTATAACATCATTACTAACTAATCACCATCATTAGACATCATTTTCTAACCTTAACAAAGTTTTTTAAGTGGTCCGGGACTTGGTCCTTATCTAAGGTCCCGGACCTATTCATGACAAATTCTTGGGTGGATTTTATGTAGTGGTCCGGGACTTCATACGGGACTTAAGTCCCGGACCAATATAAGCTTGCAATTCTCAACCTGTTTAATAGGGGTGGTCCGGGACTTAATACTCACCCCAAGTCCCGGATTTAAGTCCCAGACCAATGTGCCTGAATACTCTCGACCAATTTTTACATTGTGGTCCGGGACTTGACATGGAACCTAAGTCCCGGACCACTACTAGAGACCTTCAAAAATGGCATTTTCAATGCTTGTTCTACTTGTTCTCTTCACCCCTTTTTGCCCCAAGCTTCCTACATGTATTAAGGTATTTTATAACACTAATATTCCCTTTTAAACTGGTCTAAATCATCATCTAAACTTGTTACCCAATTCTTAATCAAATTCACCCAAACTTCCACTCTCCTCTTACAAGTTCTAAAGCTTAGTTTTGTTAAGTGTTATGCTACAGATTTTTCTCACCACTCTCACCCACTTACTAGTCCACTAATAATGTAACCTTCCCACTTAAAAGTTCACTCACCTACCCATCTCCATCTACCTAATTTCCAACCGATTATTATACTAAATTTTCCTCTCAAAATACCTTGTAGTTCTCTAGTGTGTTCCCACCTAGAAATGCACCTAAACCATTAAATTTCTACGCAAATTTTGACATGATCTCCCCATAATTTTAACATGTACCCACACATTATTTAGCCCACCAAAGCACTCCAACCACAAACTCATCCAAGGCACTCAGCCACACTTAAATTCCATCATTTCCACAACAATAGCACCCAATATACATAAACCTTAAAAGCTTGGATCTTAGACCCTTAAACAACATCAAATTAAACACTAAATTTCCTCATATTATTAGTAACACCTGCACTACACTCAACATTTATATTTGCACCAAAACAAAACACAAATTCCTTAAAACACCACATAAGCTTAAGGTAAGTTATTTACCTTGGATTTCTTCGAACTTTCCCTCCTCTTTACTTCTTGTTCCCCAACCGATTCCCAATGGGGTTATTTGCTACACTAATGACCAAATACCATAAATGCTTATGAGCATTAAGGAATCAAATGAAGTTCTTGCAACAACCCTAAAACAAGTGGGTGTTTAAGAATGAAAATGAAGAGATTTTACCTTACACTTAACAATGGGATATTTAGGAATAAATATGGGAAAGCTCCAGCAATTAATGAGGCTTCAAATAAGCTAAAATGAAGAGAAAGAAAATGGAGCTCAAAACAGAGCAAAACCGGCCAAGAAAGATAGAGAAATTGAGGGATTTTTGAGTTGTTTCTTACCTTAAACCATCAAAGGGTTTATTTGCTTCAAGAATGGGTGGTTTCCTCTTCAAAATGAGCTACACCCATGGAAGTCAAATGTGGAGTTTGAAGATTTTGAAAGGTGCAAAATGATCTTCAAAGCAAGGTGAGTATTTTGGTGTATTTTGTTTTTGATTTGGACTTGATTTGGTGGAGAAACAAGGAAGGAGAAGAGTGGAGTTGGGAGAAGCTCACCAAATCGCCATGGAAGGAAGAAGAGCAGAGAGAGAGCTGGCAAGGGAAAAATAGGAAGCCAAGAAGAGAATGGAAAAGAGAGAAATGAAAAGGTAGTTTGTACTTGCTTACTTTTATTGTTTTGCCCTTTAGCTAATAGAATAAGGTAATTAAAGCAAGAGAGGGGGGAAGAAACGTGGGCTGCTTCTCACATAAGGGAAAATCTGATTTTTGATAAAGTAGAGAGGAGGTGGCACATGGTCATTAGCAGATAACACCCGTAAATCCCAAACTGTCAGTATTTAGCAGTCCGGGTCCAATTTTCGGATTTTTCTCGTTTTAATAATTTTAATGGTCCTAGACCTTGGCTAATGTTTAATTATAGTTTTATGATTGACTATAAATTTTAATTAGTCCATTAAACCCGTTTAAAATCACATTTCCCGGGTTTCTCGAAAAACGTGCTTTAAGCTTGTTTTGCGTTTTTAATCCACCATTTGGATCCGTTTCCTTCGGGAATTTTTCCCACATGTTCTTAGTGACTAAAAACGACCTAGGAATCCATTTAGGACCCTAGATAAGTTATATACTTACTATAATTATTTAACACACGTTCTTGTGTTTTGTGACTTTTACATGTTTTGTTTGCTTTTTGGTTTTTTTTTCTTCACCCACGATCTTAAGGACTTATTTAGCCTTAGAATATCCTAATTAGATAATTTATTAACATATTAAGGTTTGGGGTATTTCAATCTACCCCCCTTAAAAGAACTTTGTCCCCAAAGTTCACACTTCCCACGCATCTTAAATATTAGAACACGGGGATTATTTCTAAAACAACACTTCCATAACGAACATACTTTACATAACATCGGACTCAAGGTCCCGGTAACATAACATCACTTAGACGCAAAGGTCTATAACATAACAACATGGACATGTATTTCAATACATGCCGTACATACATAATCGAAACGGCTCTACCCCCCTTAAAAGGGTACGCCCCGTACCCTATACATACAAATACTAAGAAGTAAACAACAACGGGTACTTCGCCCTCATCTTATCTTCCAGCTCCCAGGTGGCCTCCTCGACGTCCTGGTTAGACCAGAGGACCTTCACCAGTCTCACAGACGTATGGCGAGTGTCTCGAGTCTTGGTGTCCAGAATCCGTACGGGAGTCTCCACTGATCGCACAGGTGGCTTCCCGTGTAGTTCTCCAGTACCTCGAGAGGAATCTGGTATCCCTATCAGACACGATAGTCTTCGGTACCCCATGATGCCGTACAATCTCACGGTCGAAGAGCTCAGCTAGCTTTGCCACTTTCCAAGTGTCCTTTATCGGAATGAATCGGGCCACCTTGGTCAGTCGGTCAACAACGAACCATATCATATTCAAGCCTCCCCGAGTAGGCGGAAGCCCTACAACAAAGTCCATGGAAATATCATGGAACTTCCACTGAGGAACGGGCATCGGCTGTACCATACCACCAGGACGACGGTGCTCAAACTTGACTTTCTGACAAGTGAGACACCTAACAACATAGTTTGTCACATCTTTCTTCATACCAGTCCACCGGAAATATCTCTTCATACTCTTGTACATCTTTGAAGCTCCGGGGTGGATCGAAGTAGAGGAACAATGTGATTCACTCAGTATGCGCTCCTTCAGGTCAGCGCTACTTCGTGGAATACAAAGTCGGCCATTATGCCCGATCAAGTCAACATCATGAAGTCGGAAATCATACTTCTGGCTCTTGAATGTGCCGTCAACAAGCTTCTGTCTTATCTCTTGCATGTACTGATCGGACATCTGAGCACTCCGCACCTCATCAACCAAGCTAGAGTGAGAAATTAGCGAATGGAGTGCTCGGCGACTCAATGCATCAGCTACAATGTAAACTTTACCTTCTTTGTATTGAAGGTTGATGTCATAGTCATTTAGGAATTCAACCCATCTTCTTTGCCTCATGTTCAACTCCTTCTGAGTGAACAGGTATTTCAAACTCTTATGATCTGAATAAATTTTCACATTCACTCCGTACAAATGGTGTCGCCATATCTTCAAGGCGAAGACAATGGCACCCAATTCTAGATCATGTGTAGGATAGTTTTCTTCATGTCGTTTCAACTGTCGGGAGGTGTAAGCCACGACCTTCCCGTGTTGCATCAAAACACAGCCCATACCCTTGCCTGACGCGTCGCAGTACACCTCAAAACCATCAGTACCTTCTGGTATAGTCAGAACTGGTGCAGAAGTTAAAGCATCTTTGAGACTCTGAAATGAACTCTCACAATCAATTGTCCACTCAAATGTGCATCCTTCTTCATTAAGGATGTCAACGGTTTCGAAACACTGGAAAAATTCTTTACAAACCTTTGATAATACCCTGCTAGACCGAGAAAGCTCCGAATGTCGGTAACCGTCTTCGGTCTAGGCCAAGTACGCACAGCATCAATCTTGGCCGGATCCACAATGATCCCGGCCTCAGAAATATCATGACCAAGAAAAGAGACTTGGTCTAGCCAAAATTCACACTTTGAGAACTTCACATATAGTTGGTTCTCTCTCAATGTCTGCAATACACTCCTCATGTGATCTTCATGCTCAACCTTGGACTAAGAATAAATAAGAATGTCATCGATGAAGACAACCACTGACTTGTCCAACTGATCTCGAAACAAATGATTCATCAAGTCCATAAACTTTGCCGGTACATTAGATAAATCAAACGGCATGACCGTGAATTCATAGTGTCCATATCTGGTTCAAATGCGGTTTTCTCAATGTCACTGTCTCTGATAGCAATCTGATGGTAACCTGATCTAAGATCGATCTTAGAGAACACGGAAGCACCTTTCAGCTGGTCAAATAAATCATCGATACACGGCAATGGGTAACGGTTCTTCACCGTGACTGCATTCAGCTCTCGGTAATCGATGCAGAGGCGGAGGCTACCATCCTTTTTCTTCACAAAAAGGACTGGTGCTCCCCATGGTGAAACGCTCGGGCGAATGAATCCCTTGTCGAGTAGGTCTTGCAGCTGTTCCTTGAGCTCTGTCATCTCAGCTGGAGCCATACGGTAGGGCGCCTTCTCTATCGGTCCGGTGCCCGGCACCAAGTCAATCTCAAACTCAACTGCCCGTGTAGGCGGCATGCCTGGGAGCTCCATAGGAAAGACATCAGGAAACTCTGACACAACTGGCACATCTGGGCTAAACTGAGGGTCTCTCTCTATGTCCTGGACATAGTAGAGGTACACATCATTCTTTCTTCTGATTTCATGATACATGACCATGGTGGAGATGATCTGTGCCGAAGGCTCCCTGGTCCTCTAGCGGTATGAAATAGTAACCCCAGACGGACTCCAAAGAAGCAGACGGTGCTCAGCACATATTATTCGACCCTAGTACCGCTCCAACCAATTCATCCCCACAATCACAACAAATCCGAGTCCCTCGAACTCTATCAAGTTGATCGGGAACTCTTCATTCTTAATTCGGACGGTGGCATCTTGGTAATAATGGGTGCATCGGATCCGCTCCTTAGACGGGAGAGTGACTAGGAAGTCAGGCAGCTCCTCCGTGTCTAACCCCAGTCTCCTCGCAAATGAGAGTGAGACAAAAGTATGAGAGGCTCCAGAGTTGAACAGGATCGACGCATCCACGCCATTCACTAGGAAGGTACCGGTGAGGATAGTGCCGCTTCTGCCGGCCTCTGCCTCTGTACACACACTCAATGTACCTTCCGTTCCAAGTGTAGCGCCTAACTTATTTCAGAAACTTTATAAGTATAACGGTAATAACACGGGTGCTTACTCAAGAAATCATCACTGTTTTATTCATAAACCCATCCTTTGCACCATGAGTGGTATTACATTTAACGTCATCACTTAACACCTAGCATACTTAATACATCTCATGCCCAACCTACAACTAACTTCACGGATTACATGAGTACACATGGCTTCAAAATTGCCTAAAGGTTAAGTTCAACCGTCCAGGTTTCATGTGTATGGCATTAATTACTGTCGGAGGCGCTGTATTCAGTTTGATCTTCTTGATACCATGATACAACATCCTCAATTGCCCACCCATGATTAACACATCTCCTGACTTCAACACCAACTTCTTTGTGAGGTCCGCACACTTCTGCTCACTATAAATAAACTCAGCGGTATCACCAATGGACTAAAACACCACGGGTACTCCCTTACTTAGAGACTCGAGTGTTTCGTCCTTATCTTGGTGTAAGCCCAGTCTTCCACCCTTTTGGTAGAAATTAACAATACACAAATCTGTCTTGATACTTGGGATTGGTTCCGATTCAACTTGCTGAGCAATTCCCACGGTGTGGTTAACAACCGCAAGGAACTCCTCGGGTATACTCGGTATGGCCACTCCATCTTCAGCTCGTGTGTCCTGATATGTCGTGGTGTAAGGGTTCCAATATTTACCCATGCACATCATATTTAAATTCATCTTCACCCCACTTAGGTATTCGGGTGTGTAGAAACCTCCAAACGCTGCTCCGAACTCGTTGCATCGTCGAATGATCTGAATTCGTGCTTCGCGTGTCTGGTATCCCCTTAATAGTATCATACCTGGTAGGACAACCTGACACTGTTCTGTCGGATAGTCGGTGATGTCGATGGTGGTCTCTTCGGGGGTTGGTGTGGGTGGGATTGGATAACAAATATTGAAGGTTCCTAAGGTTTAGAATTACCTATTTTAGGTGACTTTCACATTATTCTTTAACTCGTTACTTATGTGGTTGTACATTTAGACTCGCTAACACACATGCATGAAATGCGGTATGCAATCACTTATTTCACTAATTGGTTTAAGTGGTACCTGGTCTAGAAAAGGATCCTGGTGCCTCTGACCGGTCCACCACATTCAGGGTGGCCTTGCCAGCTCCCGACCCTTTCCCCTTCTGGAAGTCAGTGTTCCCCTGACCTGAGGATGGCTGCTGAGTCGCTTTCGGGCCTTAAGTGGTCGCGGCAGCCTTACCATTCCACTGCCCCCTAGGCCTATAGTTTCTGCCATCGGGGTTCTGGTAGCACTCGAAGTCACGGTGCCCCATCTTCTTGCAGTAGCAACACTACACGTCATTCCCTTTGCAGTCCTTGCCGGGGTGGTCACCATTGCACCACTTGCAGAAGTAGTGGCGCTCCGGTCCAGAGCCCGTACTGGCTGCTATCACATTACAAAATCAGTACACACTTCACAACTTAACAACACACATTTAAATTCGATTTCAGAATCAGGTGATTACCCTAGAGCGGTTGAGAGCGTAAGGGCTTAGCCGCATAGGCATATGTGAGCTTCAGCGGCTCCTCAGTGGAGGTGGACTGGGCTTGGCCTTTGCCACCCTGTTGCTGGCCTTTCTGGGACTGGGGGTAAGGCTTCTTCTTCTTTCCTCCTCCCCCGTACCTGAAAATACATAATTGGTCCCTCAAATATCACAAACGTATAGAACACCGAGAGTTTATAGTGGTTCGGCCAATAATCCGGCTTACATCCACTTCTAGATGATATCTCTATTCCCTTCTTTGGTATTACAACTTTAGAGAGTTTTCTAGTGTTTTCTCTCTCTTCTCTCTCTCTCTATGATGTCCTTACAAATGAGTCCCCTACCCCTATTTATAGACTTTCTAGGGTGAAGTCTATCTCTTAATCTTTGTACATGTGGTATTACCTTATTGGAGCAACCCTCCTATTTTTGGCACTTTTCTCTTTGTAGAGCCTTCCGGTCCCAAAGTGTGGGATGCGGGATCCGGTCATGGGCACGAGGCTGGAATATGGGTCCCAGTCATAGAGTGCGGGCTGGAATACGGGACCCGATCATGGAGTGCGGGGCCGGAATACAGGACCTGGTCATGCGGCCTAGGACCCGGATTGATGCTTGGTGCCCAAATTGGAGCCTGAACAGGGTCCTGAATGAGGCTCATGGTCTGGGCCGGGGTCTAAGGTGTGGACCGCTTTGACCTTTTGTCTTCGTCACATTCTTGCCCTTCTCATCAGTCCCACAAGTTCTACTTTTTGGCACTTAAAAAAGTGGAACTTATAAAAAGAGAGATAAAAATTTACACATTTTTTTCTTTCTCCTATCTCCTAGTCTCACAAGTTCTTTTTCTTTAGCTTTTACAAAGAAACATGAACTTACAAAAAGTCGGTACAATTAGTACAATCTAAAGTCCCACAAGTGTCTTTCTTCTGGATCTGACAAATTGGAAATTCTGGGACACAAATCTTTGAGATAATATATTTTCCCAACTTTGCTTATGCTAGCCAAAGGATGGTACTTGTGATTCAAGTATGGTGCGGCGTCCCACACCTAACAATGCACCCATTACAGGCGACCAGAGCTCCTGATGGGGCCAGAGATGGGTTTTTTGTTGGCTCGAAGGCCGGGTTTCATTTCAACCCAAAGTGTTACTTTTCAAGGCACAAGTGCCTGCGGCTCGTTGGCCGGTGCTTTCTTTTACTTTCAAGGCATGATAGCCTGCGGCTCGTTGGCCGGTGCTTTCTTTTACTTTCACGGCATGATAGACTGCGGCTCGTTGGCCGGTGCTTTCTTTTTCTTTCAAGGCATGATAGCCAGCGGCTCGTTGGCCGGTGCTTTCTTTTTCTTTCAAGGCATGATAGCCTGCGGCTCATTGGCCGGGTGTTACTTTTCTCCATGGATATGCAACTTTATGCAGAAAGTCCATAGGTAGGTGTTACTTTCTTGGCTCGAAGGTCGGGCATGAGTTTCAGCCCTTCTTTATACTTCTCTTGAATGCCTCAGGGGGTGATTAGTCCCCTGGTAAAAGTACCTGCACTTTCTTTAAGGTTCAATTAGTGCTTTTCAGATTATAAATCACAACCTGGTAGCCATAAACCCCCCCCCCCTCTTTCATGACCGTGAAGCATATTATGATAGGAATGCAATTGTCAGAGGGGTTCGTCCAAGATGTTAACTATCCTATCATGCAGTAGATATAAAAGCATAGTATTACTGTCTTCTTTGAAACAGCAAAGGGATTGTTTATCTCAAACAGACCCTATTATGTCATGACAGTCCAGAAATATTTGGCCAGTCCTTTAAAAATAACTTTCATAGTAGGTAATATAGTGCAGATTTCAACAGATTATTCAACACTAGATCAATGTAGAAGCTGTTGTAAAGAGCTATTCAAATCTTAATTATGTAAGCAACAGTAAGCCCCAAGTGGCTCCATAACAGCTCAAAGATATGAAAAGGCATGATGTCTTAATATGGAATTTTGAACAGCAGTGAATTTTAAGAGCAGAAAGTTGAAGAATGATCAATCTATATATTTTTTTTTCCTTTGCGGTTTTCAAGATTTTAGAAGAACGTAGAACAAACAGTAGGCACTTGAGTAGAAGAAGATTTAGTAATTTGGAGAGCTTAAGGTGCAGCCAAATATTGCACTAGAAATGAACAGAGTTTCTGTGGTAGTAATCAGAGGAGTAATGCAGGAAAAACATATTGTAATAGGTTTAACTTAAACCTTATAGTTGCAGGCTTACAAAGGATCGCAGTTTCGAGTGAAATTGAGAGCAAAGTAAACATGTCATTTCTGTTGCCCTCCTGAACATTATACCTGTAGCTCAAAGCCTTTTCACAGTTTTGAAAAATTCTTTAACACAAGTCATGTAAATAGTAGTGTCATCTTTGTTTTTTCAAAAGGCTGAAGCAAAAAGATTTGTGCTGCTACTGTAGGTACTATTTAAGGCACATGGTAACAATCCAAATACTCGAAATTTTCAGAAAGACATAATATATACTGAAGTTGTACTGTTTAGTGAAGAAAATTTGAAGTTGGTACTTTTGTTAGCAGCAAAGTCGGAGTGTTGAAGAAATGAGTGTGAGCATTACTTGTGGTATCAAACAGACAAAATTTAATAGATTTTAATGTAAAAATGAACCAGGTTCCACGGGTACCAAACTTCTCTTCATAGCAGGAGCTACCAAAGGATGATTTTCAGCTCTCGGGAAAGAACATAAGGCACAGTATAAGATTTGGTAAAATCGGACTTATATAGTTGCCCTCACAGACCATATAGCAGAGATGAACAAAGGCATAATTTCCCAGAGTAAGATTAACTGGACTTAGAAGCCTAACCAAACTGACCAAAGTTATAAGCGAAAACTTGGTCATAAACTTTTCCTGCAATTCAAAGTAATAGCGCAGAAGGCAGTATAGCGGTAATCAAGGAATCTGTTTGCACATCTCCAGCAAATCAAGAGTCTGTGATAGTAGGCTTTCATATAGTGGTGTTCAGCAGAAAATGTTTCTTTTGAGAAAAGTGCAACAGCAGGTAATAATTCTTTTTTTGATGATAGTTCAGAGAAAACACACTTTAATGACCAATGTAATAGTTCAAAATTCAGGTCACTATTGACCACAAAAAACAGATCAATTCATTGCGGCTGACTATTCAGATTATATCTTCTGTAAATAGCTGAATGTGTTGGCAGATTAGAAGTTCAAAAACTACTACAATGGGCATGACTAGTAGAATAATTAGAATCAATAACACCAGGGAGACCATACTAGCAATTCTTACTCTAAAGAAGAAGTCTGAAGCAAAGCTTTTGTTATTGCCAAGAAAATATGTTATGTTAGCAAAGAGCTGTAGTAAATGACATATTTCGTGATTGACCAAACCACATAATACACAGCTCAAGACAGGAGTAAAGCATCCAAAGAAATTTTCAGGTCATGAGTGCCACATCAGTATAAAGACTGGGTTTGGATTAAATTTTTTTTACAGGTGGAGTCCATAAACAATGCCGATCAAAAATTGGAAAACTGTGTCAGGAAATGAATAACACAGAGAGAAAAAACTGAGTTAAAGAGCATATGACTTAACAGACCTTCGTTCATGCTCTTATTAGAATATCATTTTAATCATTCTAAAGTCTCAACTTGTTCACCGAATACCCCCGGTTAGAAATGCATAGCTATTCCAGGTTAAATCAGATTAAAAACTTCAGTTAAAACGGATAAGTAATGGCATTTGAATATGAGAGACAAAAACACAATTTTGAACCCAGGTTTTTTTTTTGAAGCAAGAAACAGAAGCAATGAACATCTTCCTGAAAGAAAAATCAATCCTGGAACTAAAAAGGCCTTATCACCCTAAGCTGCACAAATTATGTAGTTTATAGGAATTGACATAGATAATATTCAGCAAAGTAATATATACACAGAAAATTAAAGCCATCTTCTAAGATAACTAAGCTAGCTTTCTGTAAGCTCCAAACGCATTTTTGATTCAGCCAAATTGACGGTGACAAGTGTAGATATGGTAATAAGGCATTTTTCTGGATCCAAAAATGTTCAGACTGTACACTCTCAAGTAGTATGGATTGTATCTTTTAGAAATCAGGAAACACAAGTTTTAACAGGAGACAACCATGCTTGACCAACCATAGATATTAAGTTATTATTTGAAGTTTGATGAACTTATCTTTAGCAAACAGCAAGAGGAATTGCTGTCTGGAAGTGTCTGAAATGCTCTTTGACAGTATCATCGGTTTTTCTTCGGCAAAATGGATCAATATCCACAGATGCTGAGTGTGCCATTTTCAACTCTACATTTACCAGAGCTTCTGCGAGCTTGAATTTGTATCTAAGTCTGATCCGCATTTTGAACACTTAGTTTTGGACGCTTCATGGGCCGGGACTGAACATGACGGCTTGTGTTCTGGCCGGAACCACGACGCCATGTGAACATTCGTCATGTAGCAGCTTCATGTATAATGGCCAAGCAGCATAACTGAAGACTATAAACTACTGAGGAGGCTTGTTATCTAATTGGTATGAAACCAAAATGAAATAGAAAGTTAGTTTAACAACTTAGATTGAAGGTTCTACTCATGTTTATATGTCTGCATAAATACAGAAAAACTCTGAAGCAATCTTAATCATTTCCCGACGAAACTGACTTGTGTGGCACATGCAATAGTAATATAAAGCTCAAAATAGAATGATAGGAACAGTAAAGAAATCTAAAGGTTGGCACCCATATAAGAAGTATTTTGAATGAATAAACCTAATAGTAAATATAATCTGCTAGACAATGCCAATTGTAAAATAGCCGTAAGGACCAAGGCAAACCAAAGTAAGCATTCATCATAGACTTGTTAAGCTGAAGCATACAGATACAACGACGCATAATAACATGATTTCATGAAAACAGGAATATTCAGAGGCATAAAAAGCCAGAATTGATGCTTTAAATAAGGTACAAAGCATTAGTATAAGAGCTGTGGAAAAAGTGTTTCGGAACAGCAGTAATGATTTAATGAAAACTGCATACTGTCTCAGGTCCAGATCATAATGAAGTTGTGAATGACATGGTGCTTATCGAAATTTAGTAGAGATCAATATGCATATTTAAATCAGAATACAACCAGAAGGAGCGCTGTGTATAATTTGTCAAAACCTTATCATGCAGCAGCGGGTTGATGTTTTGCCCAAAAGATGGATTCTTGCAATCAGATGGTGTACTTACAACATGCTATCTTATTATTGCTGAGAGCATTATGGGACATAAGTCTAAGGAGCTCTATAACAGCAGCGAATACAAATGAGGCATGGATATTACTTTGTAATGCTAATATCTTGTAAAGATTGGACAAAATTCAGTACTGACAATATCGCTAAACAGCAGGAGCAGAATGTATGTATGTGAAGTAAGAACTTAGAGCAGTTTATCAAGCTATATCTACATGAAAACTCTTGTCTTTCAGCAAAAACGCCTCTCTTGAAAAAAGGTGCAATAGCAGATAATAATTTGTTCTTATGATAGCTTATAGAAAACACACTTTAATAGCATAAAACTCAGGTCAAGACTGACCATAAACAACAGATCGACTCAATTTTGTAACACCCCCGAATAACAATCATAATTAAACGACGAGCCTAACGGTAATACGAGATGTCTACGCAGCGGTTTCCAACTTCATCCGGGTGCTACAGATGCCAACCACCCACGTGGTTGACAGACCACATCACAATACTAAGTTACGGTCTGCATGACTGGAAACAACCCTCAATACAAACTCATAAACAATACATAGTACAATTCCCATTACCGAGTGTCTACAACAAAATTACCAAATCATAAACTAAGAATTACTTCTCGGGTTTAGTATCAACCCATATATTACCCATACTACTACAACTTAAAATTCATGCCCTGATGGACTACCCCCATGGTAGTCATTCCACCTACGCTCCGTCACGTTCAGATGATCACCTGTAAAAATAAAGGACTCAGCAAAACTATGCCGAGTATGAACGTGTGAAGCCCGTATGTTACCGGGCCACACGACTAATTGGTCGAATATTATTAAGTCAATTTTACATGCTATGATAAAGCAGTAAAACACACATCAACGCATCATGATAACATACACCCTCATCTCATCGGTAGCATAGCAACATCAAAAAGCAACCAAGCACAACTTGCAAGTAGCAATGTCAAACACGCAATTCAGCACAATAAGCTGCTAACGTAGCAACAACAACCAAGTAATTCATAGGACGTGTGCGTAGTATATTATACCGTCGATCCTCACTATGGGATCATTCAAGAGATTTCGTATTGTTTTCTTTCTTGTTCATTACACAGTTTACCTTCCTTTTCTTGCACCGAGTCAAGGGGTATAGGTTAGACCCCGAGATTTTATTATGTAAGTGCTAATCAGCTCTTGTTTCTTAAAGAGTCACATTTGTGAATTTTTTTATTTGCTTGATCTCATTACACATGTTTTCCTCTACTCTCTGGCACCAAGTCAGGGGATATAGATTAGATCCCGAGTCTTTATTATGTAGGTGCTAATCATTCCTTGTTTCTTTAAGGATTATTTTGTGAAATCTCTTATCACCACAATTTGGAGAACGTCTTCTCCATAGCCACTCCTCCATTCTCGACGTCATATGTCGAGAAAGAGGGGTCATCTCTATACCCCAGGGTGTGCTCGCTAATCCTCCAGTCCCGGCGTCGTACGTCAAGACAGAGGGGTCATCTCTCGACCCCAGGAAGCGCTCCACAATAATAACAATAGTCGGTCGAAGGATCTGATGCAGATACCAACTCCCGAGCGTCCAAACCGCGTGGCCCGAGAATTCTTCTTCCCGGATTATCCATATGATCCATCAGCTGGTACTTACTTATTATATATTTATTTTTTTTGTCAGCTTGACACCATTGTGGGTGTCGATCGTAGTCCTCAATAGGGCATTCACTTATCATAAATATCTTGACACCATAGTGGGCGTCCTTAGGAGTCCTCTATAGTTAGAGAGGAGTTTTCTCATTGTGTAGTTCTTTTGGTTTGTTTACGTAGTTCGTCAAGTTTCATCTCAAGCTCCCTAGACGAGAAAAGGACTAAACTACTGTGTGCGCGCAAGTAATATGCAGCAATGATATATCTCAAGCATATAAGCAATCACAACAAGCAATCCATCTCCATGCTTTAATCTTATGGTCATTGTCAAACAAAGCACACAGCACACAAGCCGTGTAACACGGCAACATACGAACCACACATGTCCATACCTGATTTAGAAGCAAGAGTTGTCTTACACTCGAAGTCCCGGTCGGAGCTCGCTACGGTCCTAGAGGTAATTAAAACAGTGTGTCAGTTTATTATCTTATGTGACGACACTTTATATCGTATGTTATCCCCTAGGTATGTTGTCACATGCTTAGTTTATGTTGACTCTTAGAACTTCACATGCATTAATCCTAGGCTCAACTTACTCCTAGGATATTCACCTTGCCAACTCACACGTTAACTAAGTCATTTCCTCTAGCTAGTGCTTTAGAGTATCATAAGCACTAACATGTAACAAGTTTATTTATGATGGACTTTTATTTGCCTAAGTGGTATTCTTCCCTTAGCTAGATAGTTAGGTTTTTAAGCTCCTTATTTACACAATAGCACTCTTCAACGCTTCTTGAACTCCCTTATACTGAAGCTTAAATGTTTCAAAACCGAAATAGTGTTCTAGTGTATAATCTTATCTTATCACCTTTTTTTGTATCTAAAGGTGGCTCACTTCATCCCAAATGTTCCATCAACTAATTAGGTATATTAGTACTGGTTTGGGTTCCTTATTAGACTAACATCACCCTTATAATACCTCTGTAGTCTAGTTATACAGAAGCTACAATATTAACGAAATCTGAAACTACATACTACACATTCCCTCTTGGTTCCGGTATCTATCCGGTTCCCCCAATGTTTCCTTCTTTCCCACAGTATTACCCAACTAGCTATAGGTGTTAATAATGTTCTAACTCAAACTAAACAATGAGTCACCCAAAAGCTGCGGTGATGAGTCACGCAGAAACAACAATCCTACAAAAACTGAAACACAAAACCGATATCATCACTTCTATTACTTTTCTTTACTCTTGAGTTTGACTTCAGTTTTCCCCAAAGTGTTAACACGTTTAGTTAGGTAGGTTATCAAGGCTTTAATCTCACAACTCTCTCTCTCTCAGTACAAACCCTTACACTCACTGGTGCAGCCCTTATATGGAAACATAAATTTCAGAAACTGAAACACCCACTCTAAGCATATACCTCATTCAGTTGCTCTTGTCAATGTGTTAAATTGTTTTTTTTTTAGGGTGGGTGTGCTAACAAGGTTTTAAGTTCATTATCAGACCAAATAAGCAACCTTCATACCTCTGTAATTCAACCCTACTGAAATAACACACTAATGAAGACTTGTTACATAAGTGGTGCAAGCTTCTTTCTTATTTCTTCTGTCAGGGTGTGTAATCTGATTTTTTTTAACCTTCCAGTAAATATACCAACAAAGTTCACTCTTTTAGCAATGCCTTTGGTTCAATCTTAGGCCACTGCAACACCCTTAAACATCTTTGGAAGTCAGTTATATAGAAACAAAGATTTCAGAACAGAACTGGAGAAGAAATACAAAACAGAAGCACCAGTCTGACATCTTTTCTTCTATTTTCCTGTCTGTTCATGATCCTGATTTTCAAGCCTCTCCCAAATTACTAATTCTCGTAGTATAGTGTGTGATCAAGCTTTTAAGTTCCACACAGAAAGGAAATTTCAAGAAAACCAAAACAAACACCAATCTGAAGTATCGACTTCTGTTGACGTTTCTTTTGTTATCTTCTGTTACAAATCAGTTTTGTTTTGTTCCTCCCATTCTATATCTAGCTGCTTAGTTGAATGCCCTAATATAGTTTTAATCCCCCAAGGTACCCACTACCTGTAACACTCTGCTAGTTCCATGGAATTCTATTTATACAGCGACTGAAAACAAAAGAAAGCAACCTGAAACATGAAGTACGTTCTTTCCTATCATTTTCTGTCCGTGTAGTAATTTGTCTTCCAAATTTTTTTTCCTCGTTGATAACTCACAAAGTTAAGTGTCCTATGACTATTCTTAAATCTCAAACAACTTGTGAACCTTACCGAATCAGCCTTATACTGAAGCAAGGGATTTACAGAAACTGCAACAACCTGAAACTTCCAAACAGCACTCTGGTATTCTTTGTCCTATTTTTTTTTCTTTCTGTGCTCATCAATCTGACTTACAAATCTCTCCCAAGTTATTTACAGCTTAAGTTATGAGTTTAGCTAGGTTTCAAGTTCCTTATTAAACCACCACAATACTCTTATCCTATCTGTAACAGAAACCCAAAACACAATTTTAGAGCCAGAATCTGAAACTGATACACCTTTCCCGTTATTGTTTTCCTTCTGTTCCTCAAGTTGCTATCTGTTTTCTTTCTTTAGTCCGTCATTTTAGTCATTAAACTGACTTCTATTTCTTTCCCCACATGTTTAACCATTTAGTTGCATGTTTAAGCAAGGTTTTTTGAGCTTACGATCATTCTACAACCTCACTGATAACTCCCTTGAACTCCCCTATGCTGAAACCGAAAAACTATAGAAGACTTCAGCACTAATCGGTGTATTCACTCTTTTAGTCTCCCTCTCTGTTCATTAATCTGTATGCTAATTATGCCCAAAGCTTTTACCCGTGCAGCTAACTGTGTTAGGACCGTCTTGAACTCAAAAACAACTCAATGCAACATTGATAACACCCCTGAAACGTTTTTATACTGAACCAACCAACTGTAGAACTTCAACCACCCAAACAACCCAAACAATATTGTTAACGTTACTGAATTCTCATTATCCTGAACTGAAAACTGTAACAACTGAGGGTAGATTAAGTTTTCTGCATTTAGTTCTTCTGTTCCTCTTCCTGACATGTTAACTTGTTTCTTTAGCAGTCCCATCTTATTTCCCTTAGTCTAACGAGTTAGCTAGTTTCTACACTTATTAACTCGCCAATGCAACCTTTAATATGTTCCTGAATTCCATTTACAGAGGAGGAAAGTTGCATGTTTTAGACTAGCTTCTGCACTAGTTTTCGTTAGCTATTTGTCCCAGATTTCTCTAGACCCATTTAACTTGAAGTTCAACCACAAAGTAGCTGGCACTTAGTCATTTAATGCAGCAGTATTTACCCAGAGTAAATCCATCCCTAATAGATACTAGGAAGCAACAAGGTTTTAAACCAGATACGTTTAAATTTCCTGCTGCCATTTAAGCAGTTCCCAACCAGATTCGACACAAGGAAACCCATATTTCAATCCAGATGAATTCCATGTTCTGCTGTTACTAAAAAAAAGTTCACAACCAGTTTTTTTTTTCTCAGTCGACACTAGTTATATTACCCTAGGAATATGCCTGCATATTTTTCGGCATTTCCCTTTCAGAACTCCGGCATTGAAACCCAATGCTTAATCAAAACAGCACACAGATTACCAGCAGACTATTAATCCTCACATCACACAGTTTTTTTTTTCAACGTTACCAGATCTATCAAGACATATTCAATAGAGTTATACCAGAGTAAGCATAATGTAAGGTAGGGACATGGATTATAACCTTGGGTTCAAAGTTGTTGTTTTTTCCGGTAGTTTCTTGTTACTCTATGGTCTGTGTTCGCACCTTGTTAGGCACTAGCTCTTCCTTGACTTCCTTTTCGGTTTGATTGGCGACTTAACGCATTGACAATCGGCTATGCACAAGGAAGGAGTTCCAGATTAATTACTCAACATTTCACCGAGGGATTAGTAGAGTGAATGATGTCCTTAGTGGGACTGAAACAGAAAAAAGAAATAAGACAGAGAAACGTTTTTGTGGCCTCACCTTGGAACCCGTATTCAAAACAGAGTGAGGATGAGTTTCTGGGTAATTCTCGGTGAAACCTTGCGGAAGTTTTCCAAAGAAGCTCATGCATGCAGAAGGTTAGACGAAGAGAGAAGTCAATGCTCTATTTCTCGGGCGCCCAAACAAAAGCATAGAAAGGATGTGGAACCTGCTCATACCTTCGGGCGATCGAGGAGGGGATTTTTCACCGAATCTCAGAGACCCTAACAGTAGGCTTGCATGTAAGATTCTTGCGTGAAAGATTGTAGAATGTTAGAGGAATAGAGAGATGGTTTCCGGACGGGACGGAACAAGGCAGAAGCAGAAGTATAGAAGCAAACCGGGAGTATTTACCTTGTGACAGAACTCGTGAAGGAATGGAGTGGGTTCCTTGAGGGAACTTCCGGCCTTTTCAAGATTTTGTTCCCCGACGGTTGCATGCATGAAGAGGAGAAAGACCAGAGAGTCACCCTCAAAAGTTTCGGACAAAATCGCAGAGCACAAGAAAACCGAAGTGGAGGGGCTGGTAGCTTTTACCCTACTTGTTGATTTTGTGTAGTCCCGCATTTTCGAGACCGGTAATTCAAATGGCTTCAGAATGCAGGGGAAGAATCGAAAATTTTGAGTCTCGGTGGAAAGTGGGAAGTAACGTAAATCGCCAAGCACTTACTGGGAATCGCCATGGAACATTTCGGGAATAAGGAGGGGAGGAGAAGTGGCTCACCATGCTCCAGAACTTGGGAAGTTAAATTCGTCTCTGGACTTGCGCAAGGGTGGAGCGACTGGAGGAAAGGAAAGGACTTAATGGATTCTTAATCGGGGCAAGCATACACAGGAGAGAGTGGCCCGAGTATTAAAAATTAACAGTGAAGATAAAACATGCGTTGAGTGGGTGATTATGTGGGGTTAGTTGGACTTGCGGGACTTTTGGGTCATATTAGGAATTAGTGAGTCTATTTTCATGGTTACCTTGTAACGGGATTAAGCAGTTTGTAGGTAATTAACTTAATATCTTAGTCATGGGATATACATCGGTGAGTACACGTCCTTATAATATTGTCGCTTGTACGAATTCGTATAATATAATCCCATAACATATGTTACTTAGTACAATTGTTATATGTCAACATGACGCTCGTGTATTATGCCTCACGGTCCACTACATAAATAATGTAATGTACTAACATGGTATAATGATTTGCTCAATCGTATTGGTTAATGTCAAACCGATGAGCATCAAAGCTTATATACATTGTGACTTGCTATAGATTCATGGACATATGTATGTCCCTTGGTATCGTAAGTTATACTCGTAACATGATTATATTAATGTGCCCGGTTTACTTAAACACTCCTCGTATATATTTGTGATTTTATGCGTTTCAGTTGTTAGGGGTGTTTCAAATTTGGTCAACTCATTAGACTACGCTCTTTTAGACAGCTGAATGTGATAGAAAAGGAAGCTTAAGACTGCTGGAACAGGTAGCTAGTGGAACGATCGAGACCCAAAATACTAGGGACATCATACCAGTAATTTTTATCAGCAACGGTCAGGCATGACCCAATAGTAGTTGTTTGTACAAAATCTGAAACAAAGATGTATGATGCAGCAGAAATTATCCAAGAATGTGAAATGTTTAAACTGAAACCACCAAAGAAAGTGAAATGCTGAAGCAGAAATCATCCAAGAATGTGAAATTGCTCACAACAGCAAGCTACATAGCTTATTTTAGAAATCATGCATGCTTAGAACTTGAGAATTGCTACAACAAGCCTAGTCAAGTAGAATTTAGGATGGAGCTCGAATGATTTATGCAGATCAAAATAGAAGCAGAAGTTGGAGTAAAGATGGTGCAGCTATTATATGAAAAGAGAAACTTGTTGAGAAAAGCATTATTAACAGTACCAAAAGTAGAGGTAGAGAAATATATTTTACAAGTCTTTGAGGCATAGCAAGATCATTATATATGGAGGAAGAAAGAGTAGCCCAGAGACTAAACTCTTTAAATATTTTGTAAAAAAGGATGCTACCAGCCCCTTTTTAAATCAGAATCCTTGAGAAAGGTAAGAATGATTGTCATGCTTTTGATAAGACTACCATAGTAATGTTTATATATGGGAGACACAAACAACATCACAATTGTGCAGAAAAGCATTTTCAGTGGTGAAATTCAGAGACAGTTTGTAGGAGACACAAACAACATCACAAATTTACACATTGAGAGCATCTGTTGCCCAGTATAACGAAAAAGAAGCTAGATCACTTATAAATATCTCGAAGGATGTATCAGTCAACGGCATAAGGAAAAAAGATCATGGGGGCATTATTTTACTGAAGGCAAGCAGACAGGAATATTTGGGTACTTGAGTAAGTTATTTCAGATCATACTACACCTAAATCATTAACTACCTAACAATGGTTTTACACAAACAAATCTTCATCAGAACAGGTTTATCATAGTCAAGCATAGTTAGATTTGAAGCAAGGATAGTATTTAATTTTGGCCGGAAGAATTACTGAAACAGTCCAGCAGTTTTAATCGGACCATAACCAAGTTCAAGTACGGCATCTGCAGCCAAATTTATCAAAACTAAGTTCAAGCAGAACCATATGTGCTAAACAGAGGGTAAAATGCGTAATCTCTTTGAAGTGCAGTAGTATGAAAGCTAATTTATGAGTCATGGAACAATGTTGTCACAATTTATAAGATCAAAATATTTATCTAAAATCTATGCTATAAAACAGTAACAATTTTTGCCACAACAAGGTACTTGAGAAATCAGAATCAGGCTGTGTTGTATATTCTCTCCAGTAGAAAGATAAACCAGGGGTGAAATCAATCTGAACTGAGCAAGAATGTCTATATTGGAATCCCATCTCAGATTCTTAGGCAAAGCCATAAAGCTCCTCATGTATGTCAAACCAGCGTTCTCTCCAAATTGAAGACAATTGCTAACAACAACGTATCAACGGTTTTTTTTTGTACTAAAGCTTTTTAAAGATAGTCACCAGTGGTGTAAATAATAACAAATAGAGCAGAATCGAGAAGTACTATGTTTGTTAACTTCAGCCTGATATGAGGGGAGTAAGTCAATATCAGTTAGCGAACTTACAAAGTAAACATCAGTAGTGAATCATGCTTATAGCAACATCCATCCGGTCATATTTTATCATAGCAAGAACGGTAATAATCTGAACAAAATTTTAGGCCTGATTTGAACA
Source organism: Limonium bicolor (assembly GCA_023374045.1). NCBI lineage: Eukaryota > Viridiplantae > Streptophyta > Magnoliopsida > Caryophyllales > Plumbaginaceae > Limonium > Limonium bicolor. The sequence continues at coordinate 86,266,013 of CM041776.1, read as the reverse complement.
ATATATTCACCAGTGGCTCAGATTCTAATCCCTGATTTCTCTCATAACTTAGAGGCAAAAATCGGGACCAAGGATTTTCGCACACTTATTTTTTTGAAGTAACCAGATGGAAGATCACTGGATGGTATTAAGTACTGAGATAAAGAACTTCTTATAAACCCGGAGAATTTAGTTTTTAGGATCGATGAACTTATCTTTAGTGATTGGCCTTGGAAGTTTGTGGCATGTTCCGGATGCTTTTCTCTAGATTGAGGCCGACGTCCAAGCTTGACTTTAAGAGGAGACGCTTGTACCGTCAAGAGTTGTGTTGATTCTACGACTTCTAACTCTTTCCTTCTTTGATTCAATCGGTCCCCAGTTCTACCTAGAGGGAGGACGTCGCTTTGTGTTGAGTCGAAGACATCATCTGATGTGGTCAAAGAAGTCAAACTGTCTTCCGGTCCGGCCAAAGACTGAGATGCGGCCAAGGAGGTCCGGCCAAAGTCTGAGATGCGGTCAAGGAAGGCGGCAAAGACTGAGATGCTGCGGCCAACATGGATTGAATTGCCGGAGTCACTAGAGGTTGAAGCATCGCCCGCACCAACTTGGGTAGGCTCGATCAGAGCTTTAATTCTAAAAGGATTTTTATGCCTGATCCTGATTAAGCAGGAGGTCGAAGATAGGTAGATAAATTGGGGAAACTTCTTTGATTAAGCTTGTATTTCGGGCTCCTCTCGTGGCGCCCTTCTCCTCTTCTTTGCGGTATTGCCTTTGTTATGCTTCCGGCGTAGCAGTCTCGTGCCGGGTTAAGGACCTCCGGTCGTTATCGTCTGGCTGCATTCCGGCCAAGGAGCTTCCGGTCAAGGAGCATCTGGTCCAGGAGTATCCGGCCAAGGAGCCTCCGGTCAGGGAGTATCCGGTCATTGAGGATGAAGATCTCTGATTAAGATCACTCAGGCTCCGCTGTTGTAAACCTAACGAATCGTGCGTCTGGACTTTTGAACAAGAAGATATGTCTTTCGGTCATGGACTGAGGTGCCTTCTGATCATGGTTGTCGAGGGAGTCCGGCGCGGCTAAGGAGGTTGATGCGGCCGAAGACATCCGGTGGAAACTCGGTTCACCCATTTTGGTTACACAGTCATTTAATCGCATGCTTTGAGCCTGAATTTGAGATCTCAGGTAGCTCTTGACAAAAAATGTCATTGGTTTTGAATCGAGTATACTGCACAGTCTTGTACTTGAGGACGTGGTCAAGGAAATCTGGACTCTGCTTGCGATGCCATTCGGTCAAGAGTCAAGGAGCTGGTGTCCGGTCATTGCTTGAGCTTTTGACCTGTTTTAACTACGTCTTGGAACCGCCGCTGCATGTCCCTTCCCCTTCTTGGCCTTTCTTCAAAAACTTCCCCGAATTGTTGAAGTTCGTGGCTTTTCGGAGACATTTCATTCTTTGGTTGCAAACGAGATTCCCTTCGCCGGTCTGGCTATTTGCAGTCCCAGACTCCTCTTCTTTTCTTGATTCTCTTGACGCCTAGCTTCCTCAGAATTTGAAATGAGCTTTGGTACGGTGGTTGCGCTCCTTGTACTTCTGCTTTGACTAGTTGCGCCACGCCACTAGTTTTCAGAGGATTGCGGCCTTGATCGATTTTGCCTGGTTCCTAAAATTAGATTAAGATGATAGCGCTCCCGGTCGACGTTGCGCCTGGTTTTTAGACAGCTCTTGAATTTTGATGAATGTTTGCCTCCAGGCCTGCTTTCCTGGCAAGTGACGGCTTGTTTTGTTAATCTAACAATTAATGATACTTAGAATAGAACAAATAATAATCAAAGCGCAAAGGTAATTTAAAACGAATCGTTTGGACAAGATCTTTCGCCATATCCTCTATTCGTCGGTTGCCTTATTCTGAGGCTTGCTGGAGGTCGATTTTTGGAATGAATTATAATCTCTGACTTGGATCAGACCAGCTTCGAGGACTCGCTTCTTGCTGGAGATTCGCAAGCCTAATCATTTGGCTTGAACTTGTAAGGGCTTTGGTGAACAAAGCTTCCTCGTCATACTCATGACTTTCTCTTGATCTTTGCTATTCTTTTAAGGGAGATTTTGGCCATTACGGCTCCCATCTCACGAAAATTTAAGGTTTCTTGCCTCTGACCAAACGGTTCTTCTTCACTGACGATTGAAGATCTTTAGGCATGGAAAAGCTTGCTTTGAGGTGATTCATCGAAGTCACTCATCAGTTCTTCAATTGTGTTGGATCCTTCCATTCATCCTTTCGATTCTTCCGCGTTTGACTCTTAACGTGGTGCCGAAGCGGATCGGCATCTCCAGCTGGTTCTTTCGATCTTCGATTTTTACTCTGAAATCTGTGTTCTTACTTCCTCTTCGATTTGACTCCCGACGATGCTTCCAGCTGGATCGTAGTGAGATCATGGTTGTTGATCTCAGCCAGAGTGACTACCTCAATCATTGGCAAATTTTCGAACGAGATCGTGGTGAACTATCCTTAAGATCTTGGCTATGCGAATGAATTTCTCCAATGATCTTTGAAGAATTCCTTCCGCCTTATCTCGCTATCGACCTGGTCATTCTCCTGATTACTTCTATTCTCTTCTAGAATCGTCACAAAAAAGCACGAATTACAGTTCTTCGTAACATTTCTTTCGATCTGTGGATGGATCGTGGTTGATGTTCGTTTCCCACAGACGGCGCCAAATGAAAATACATAATTGGTCCCTCAAATCTCACAAACGTATAGAACCCCGAGAGTTTATAGTGGTTCGGCCAATAATCCGGCTTACATCCACTTCTAGACGATATCTCTATTCCCTTCTTTGGTATTACAACTTTAGAGAGTTTTCTAGTGTTTTCTCTCTCTTCTCATGATGTCCTTACAAATGAGTCCCCTACCTCTATTTATAGACTTTCTAGGGTGAAGTCTATCTCTTAATCTTTGTACATGTGGTATTACCTTATTGGAGCAACCCTTCTATTTTTGGCACTTTTCTCCTTGTAGAGCCTTCCGGTCCCAAAGTATGGGACGCGGGATCCGGTCATGGGGCACGGGGCCGGAATATGGGTCCCAGTCATAGAGTGCGGGCCGGAATACGGGACCCGATCATGGAGTGCGGGGCTGGAATACAGGACCTGGTCATGCGGCCTAGGACCCGGATTGATGCTTGGTGCCCAAATTGGAGCCTGAACAGGGTCCTGAAGGAGGCTCATGGTCTGGGCCGGGGTCTAAGGTGTGGACCACTTTGACCTTTTGTCTTTGTCACATTCTTGCCCTTCTCAGTACCCTTGCGAGCTTTAGCCCTCGCTCGAGACCTTGCGCTTATGCGCATTCTCCTCGTCCCTCAGACGGACGGTGATCTCCACCTTAGCAGCGGCATGATAGCACTCCTGAGGTTCAAGGTGTTAGTCATGCCCCGCACACATTTACACACTCACATATAACATAACTCATTCACACTAAGTCATTATTTTAAGATACTTGCAAGGTATTGTACTCGGCTGGCCCCATGCCGTAGCGTAGGTGGTGGCTTAGCCCGCTATAGAAACGATTCACTAAGACCCGGTTCGAGTAACCTAGGTCGGGTAAAATATGAAAAAGGTCGGCGAAGGAGGTGTAGTAGTCGTCCACCGACATCTTGTCTCCTTGTTTCAAACTGTTGAGTTCCAGGCGCTTTGCCTCTTGCACATGTACTGGGTAGTACTTGGCCCGTAGCATGGCCGTGTACTACTCCCATCCAAAGTTAGGGTCGGCCACCTTCTCGGCCCGTACAAGTTTCCACCAGTTCCTAGCCGAACCCTTCAAGTAAAACGCAACAAGACGGACCTTGGCATCAGCAAGAAGAGCCAATATCTCGTAGGCGGTCTCTAGCTCTGAGATATACGCCTCTAGTTTGGAAGGGTCGGTCTCCCCTTGGAATGACGGGGGTCGTATATCGGCCAATGCTTTCACCCAGTTGGTTTCGCATGGCGGTGGTTGTGGTGGTGGTTCCGGCTGGTCCTGACCAACGAGCTGTTGCTGCCTTTGCTGCACTGCAGCTACTATCTGTGGTACCAGCTGAGCTAGGGCAGCCGCCACTGCTTCGACCATCATCTGAGCGGTAGAGTTGTCCCCCGCGTCTCCTAGACCGGGCCCTCCGCGGCCTCATCCACGTGGTCGCCCTGCCATCAGAACATACATGAGAGCACATTAGTTTTGTGCTTACTAACTTATCGTGTCAAATGTTTATAACGTCTTTTGGACGACAAGGTTTAAATTTCCTAACTCGGTATATTCCTAAGCTCGGTAATCGGTAATCAGAGCGATACTTCACTCTGATACCACTTTTTGTAACACCCCAACCGTAATCTTCACACAACCAACAATCACAGCGGAAAACATAACTTAACCATTTACCAAAAGGGCGGTGTTACATGCCGTTAGCCACCCACGTGGCTAACAAGGCTGTTACTTACAATGTATCGGTCTGATTACTAGGATTCCGAGCATAATTACAACCTTCCAAAAATTACTTACCCAAAAATAATCACAATATACCGAGTGTTAATGTACAAAAATCACCAATCTAATGCTACATCCACCATATACACGACCTTGGGTGTACAAGCACTACTCGGGTTCAATATCCAAAATAACAAAAGTATTCAGCGTCCTAGGATCTAAAGCCAATCTGCTTCCTCGATCCTCATCCTGCAAAAAAAAATGAAGCCCCCAAAGGGGGTCAGCAACCCTTGGTTGGCATGGTTAAAGTGTAGGCCGCTGACTACTGGGATACACACAACTATTTGTCATGATAACATGGCGTTGATTTTTCGCATACAACATACATATTACATAGCAAGAAACATTGCATAGTAATAACAAAACATACACAATGATAACATTTCACTTTAGGAAACAACCAACATAGTTAGTCAACATAGTAAGCCTAGAGAATGACTTCGTCCTCATGTTAAGCTTGTCACATAACTCGTTACCGTTCTGTTAGTAGAACTAGTAACTTAACTTAAAAGATGAGTCAGATATAGTGACCTGAGCACACCGTACATATTTCCCCCTAGCCCGAGTGGAAGTCAGGTAGGTAAGCTTTGGCTAAGCTAGTGGAATGTTAAAATCTAAAAAAAAAAAAAACTAACATAAGGAGAGAGCCGAATCTGATTCAGATATCGACCCCCGTACATACACGCGTGACCGGAATGACCGGATTCCTCACTCCCCGGTTAGCACTTGTTAGAAGTCCCATTGTGGCAACTTAACACAATAAGTCACACATAAGTATTTAAGTCCGGTTAGACACACAACGGAAATGGGATACACATTAACGACACACACCACAACTAGCTCATACATAGCCGGGTTAGAACGTTTCTTAAGTTGAAACGTTAAAACCGGGTACCGCTCTCTTACGTATCATAGATTGGTCAACTAACGGGTTAGCACGTATTTGAGGTTAACGGTACCGGCACACATTCGTCACAATAATAATGATTGTTGTAAACTAATTTCATGATTTAATCTTACAAGGTCATAAACACACAGAAAACAAACAACGCACAAGCCGATATAAACCGGTAGGCAACACACTGCAAGAAAACCATACCTTGGTCCCTGCTGTGATTGTTTTCCGCCGTTGGAGAATCCTACACATTAGTAACGTCGGTTAATTAATGTACTAGACCTTTATTAACTTATTACTTCACATTTCTAGTTTATTTTACTTTTACACTTTGTCATAACTTTTCACCCCTTTTAATTGTCATTATAACCCACCTAACATGTCTTAAACAACCTTATAACATCATTACTAACTAATCACCATCATTAGACATCATTTTCTAACCTTAACAAGTTTTTAAGTTGTCCGGAGACTTGGTCCTTATCTAAGGTCCCGGACCTATTCATGGCAAACTCTCGGGTGGATTTTATGTAGTGGTCCGGGACTTCATACGGGACATAAGTCCCGGACCAATATAAGCTTGCAATTCTCGACCTGTTTAATAGGGGTGGTTCGGGACTTAATACTCACCCCAATTCCCGGACCAATGTGCCTGAATACTCTCGATCAATTTTTACATTATGGTCCGGACTTCACATGGAACCTAAGTCCCGGACCACTGCTACAGACCTTCAAAAATGGCATTTTCAATTCTTGTTCTACTTGTTCTCTTCACCCCTTGTTGCCCGAAGCTTCCTACATGTATTAAGGTATTTTATAACACTAATATACCATTTTACACTTGTCTAAATCATCATCTAAACTTGTTACCCAATTCTTAATCAAATTCACCCAAATATACTATACATGGATTTTCTCCACTCTCCTCTTACAAGCACGAAAGCTTGGTTTTGTTAAGTGTTATGCTACATATTTTTCTCACCACTCTCACCCACTTACTAGTCCACTAATAATGTAACCTTCCCACTTTAAAGTTCGCTCACCTACCCATCTCCATCTACCTAGTTTCCAACCGATTTTTATACTAAAGTTTCCTCTCAAAATACCTTGTAGTTCTCTAGTTTGTTCCTACCTAGAAATGCACCTAAACCATTAAATTTCTACGCAAATTTTGACATAATCTCCCCATAATTTTAACATGTTCCCACACAATATTTAGCCCACCAAAGCACTACGACCACAAACTCATCCAAGGCACTCACCCACACTTAAATTCCATCATTTCCACAATAATAGCACCCAATATACATAAACCTTAAAAGCTTGGCTCTTAGGCCCTTAAACAACATCAAATTAAACATTGACTTTCCTCATATTATTAGCAACACCTGCACTACACTCAACATTTATATTTGCACCAAAACAAAACACAAATTCCTTAAAACACCACACAAGCTTAAGGTAAGTTATTTACCTTGGATTTCTTTCGAACTTTCCCTCCTCTTTACTTCTTGTTCCCTAATCGATTCCCAATTAGGTTATTTGCTACACTAATGACCAAATACCATAAATGCTTATGAGCATTGAGGAATCAAATGAAGTTCTTGCAACAACCCTAAAACAAGAGGGTATTTAAGCATGAATATGAAGAGATTTTACCTTTCACTTCACAATGGGATGTTTAGGAATAAAGATGGGCAAGCTCCAGCACTTAATGAGGGTTCAAATAAGCTAAAATGAAGTGTAAAAAAATGGAGCTCAAAACAGAGCAAAACCGGCCAAGAAAGATGGAGAAATGAAGGGATTTTTGAGTTGTTTCTTACCTTAAACAATCAAAGGGTTGATTTGCTTCAGGAATGGGTGGTTTCCTCTTCAAAATGAGCTACCCCCATGGAAGTCAAATGTGGAGTTTAAAGATTTTGAAAGGTGCAAAATGATCTCCAAAGCAAGGTGAGTATTTTGGTGTATTTTGTTTTTATTTGGACTTGATTTGGTGGAGAAACAAGGAAGGAGAAGAGTGGAGTTGGGAGAAGCTCACCAAATCGCCATGGAAGGAAGAAGAGCAGAGAGAGAGAGAGAGCTTGCAAGGGGAAAAATCGAAAGCCAAGAAGAGAATGGAAAAGAGAGAAATGAAAAAGGTAGTTTGTACTTGCTTACTTTTATTGTTTTTTCTTTTAGCAAATATAATAAGGTAATTAAAGCAAGAGAGGGGGGCAAAAACATGGGCTGCTTCTTACATAAGGGAAAAATCTGATTTTTGATAAAGTAGAGAGGAGGTGGCACATGGTCATTAGCAGATATCACCCGTAAATCCCAAACTGTCAGTATTTAGCAGTCCGGTTTTCGGATTTATCTCGTTTTAATAATTTTAGTGGTCCTAGACCTTGACTAATGTTTAAATATAGTTTTATGATTGACTATCAATTTTTATTAGTCCATTAAACCCGTTTAAAATCACATTTCCCGGGTTTCGTGAAAAACGTACTTTAAGCTTGTTTTGCGTTTTTAATCCACCATTTGGATCTGTTTCCATCGGGACTTTTTCCCACATGTTCTTAGTGACTAAACAAGTCCTACGAATCCATTTAGGACCCTAGATAAGTTATATACTTACTATAATTATTGAACACGCGTTCTTGTGTTTTGTGACTTTTACGTGTTTTCTTTCCTTTTTGGTTTTTATTTCTTCACCCATGATCTTAAGGACTTAATTAGCGTTAGAATATCCAAATTAAATAATTGATTAACATATTAAGGTTTGGGGTATTTCACCAGTAATTGCATTTTTATTTCTGTTTTTTTTGCTCTCTTTTACCCATTACTTCCCCATTGTTCCTACACTCAATCCCACATGTTTTAACACTAATTAAACCTCATAATACACCTTAGTTCATCCATTAACTTATTACACATTTCTATACTAATTTACACACTTGTTTTCTAACCTTCATTTCAACACTTACACTATCTTCCCTTAGTTGCATTTTGTTACAGATTTTGACTCTCACTTTCTCCACCTATAGCTCCCTCTTCTAATGTCATTTCTAAAGTTTATAATGCATTAACCATCTCTCCTAACCTACCCACTAAGTATCTCAAATCAAAATCTGTAACAAAGATATATTTTACATAGTTTTCTAGTTTTTAAGTGTTCTAGTTCTAGGTAAATTTTGTGTAACACCCCATCCAACAACGTACACATAACGACATTCTGCAGCGGAAAGTATACTACTTCACATAACTTAACTCATTGGTGTTACACGCAGTTAACCACCCACGTGGCCAACAAGGCTATTACATTTACATTGTACCGGTCTGATGGACTAGATTCCCGAGCAACTGTACATTACTATACCTTTTCATTAACAACAACCAACATACATAAGCCTTCCAACTGTACCGAGTATTACAAATTGATGCCGATAACAGTTTCGGTCTTACTACACCTACTGTATATATACAACTTAAATGATTTCCCATGTACAACGACTACCCCGTCCTACTCTCGAACGGCTTCCAGCTCTTGTACCTGAAATAAGTAAAGAAAAGAAAGGGTGGCCCCCAAGGGGCTCAGCACCTTTGCTGGTATGGTAATCCCGCAGCCCACATGCTACCGGGCCACGCACAACTAATTGTCGTCTTAGCATGCGACTGATTTTATTTGTATCATGCATGTAACTGTAAACACACAACACATAACATTTCGCCTCGATGGGCTCAACAAACGGATTATACATCCTTATTTGATAAGTCACTCATGGTATTCATTATCCCTAGAGTGTTTCTCCTCTAATGGAGCTACTTCCTTAATAGATGACACTTAGCCGTTATTCGGGTTATCCTTAAACGCCTCTTAACACAAACTGGGATTCATGTCCATGATCCACAAACTCCACATTTTACAACATATAACATACACTACATAACAACACTAAACAACACTTTTCACGTTTCAACGTGCACATAATAACATCGCAATAGAAATTGCATTACAACAACATCACATAACATAACGGGAACGGTCCTCTTAGGAACCGACCCAAACATTGTTAATTCACTGGTGAGCCTAGAGAATGAAGTCACCCTCATGATAAGCTCGTTATACAACAACAACAACACTCATTACCGTCCTAATAGTCGGACGAGTAACTTAAGTTAAGATGGTTTGGGTTTGGAGGCCCGAACACACCACACAAACACATGTTCCCCCTAAACCGATCATAAGTCAGAATAGCTAAGCTTTGAAGTAAGCTAATGGGAGATCATAACCCGTGAGGGAAACAACCATAACAGAGAGAAGGGTAATGCTAAGAAGGATACCCACTCCCAAACAACGCGCGACCGCCAAACCGGATTCCTCACCACTGTTAGTACATACTTACCTTTAGATATTAGTTAGAACCCCACTATGGAGTCTATCATAACTACACACCATACAGTATTACAACTGGGTTAAACACTCAAGGGAGATCCCTACATTCACATACACATATCACACAGTTAACACATGCATAGCCGTGGTTAGAACGTCCCATGGTTCGGGTCGTTTACTCCGAATACCGAACTCTCAAGTGATCCTAGACTCAGTTAACTAAGGTTAACACTTCCGAGGTTAGATGGTATCGGGTTAAACACGCCACATAAATGAATTACTGTAAACTCATTACATGTTTTATCTTACAACATGGCCAACATACAGAAAAACACATTGGCATACAAGCCGGTGTAATCCGGTAGGACACAGGTTGCAAGAAAACCATACCTGTCACCGGAGTCCACTCTATCACGTCCACTTATGTTCCTCGAGCATTTCTCGAACAACTGATAACATTACATGTACTTTTATTAACATCGGGGTAGTATGATTGTTTAATGTATAATGCTCATAACTTAACCCCGTTAACTTAGTTAAATAACTTCACATTTTAACTTATTTTACTTTTACATTTTACTACAACTTTTCCCCCTCCAAATTGTCATTATAACTCACTTAACATGTCCTCACAATCTTATAACATCATTACTTAATAATCCCCATCATCATAGATCATTCTATAACCTTAAACAATGTTTTTGGTCCGACCGACCTTACCGACCGACCTTCCATAAGGTCGGTCCATTCCAGAACACATTACCGTCAAAAATTCTACTCCGACCGACCTTGTAAGTTCGGTCGCATGTTCGGTCCATTCCCGAGAGTTTCTTCCCTTTTGAAAATTCAGGCCCGACTGAACTTGCCAAGTCCGGTCCCATGTTCGGTCGATTCCAGAAACCTAATTCGTACACAAAATACAAGTCCGACCGACCTTGCAAGTCTGGTCCCCAAGGTCGGTCCATTCCCGAAACCAATTCTCGCAGGGTAAACTGGGATCGACCGACCTTGGCAAGTTCGGTCGTAAGGTCGGTCTGCTCCAGACCCTTATTTTTCCATTGCCCATTTAACTCCAAACTCCTCCTAAGGCCTCGTAATGTTTTCTAACATCATTTGGTACACTTATATCCTCATCCAACATCCATGAAACTCATTATCTATCACCTTAAGCACTTACTCATTTCATACCGAAATTTCTAACACTTATGTTATTTCCTCCTTAGTTTTCCAAGTGGTGTTTCATGCCTATGATAACCACTATGCCCATAATGCTTTCTCCTCATTTTAACATCATCTATCAAGCATCATTTCTTACCAACCTAAACCCTAGTTGATGTCTAAGTCCTTTTGTTTACCAAGAACATCTTAAGACATTATTTCTCCTCATTCAAAATGCTTAGGCATTTCCAACACTTCTAGTTCACCAAAACTCATCTAAAACACTTAGAACTCCTTATACATTATACAAATTTTGCCATGGGTTCTCTTAGCACATCATCACTCCCAAACTCATAGTTTTCACCATTAAGCATTCAAGAACACCAAAATCCATCAAGAACACTATCACACACAAAACTTCACCATAATTTACACTACATCACAATATAGTGCATAATAAAATTGTTGGGCACTTAGGCCCTTAAATTGCATAAACCATAAACACTGAATTTCCACATGTATATATTGCCTTTGACCTGCTTATACACCCAACAATACATATGCCCTTAATAAACTCCTTGAGAGCATTTCTCTAGGTCATTCACCATTGGCTCCTTAGGTATTTTATTAAGCAAATCAAGCTCATTTTCCCAAGGCATTTAAACTACATTGAGATAGTTTGTTTACCTCTTTTTCCTCACAAACTTCTTTCTTGTTTCCTTGTAAAACCGGTAGGGTGTTTGGTTGTTTGTCAACTTCTAAACAATGTACAAATAATAGAATGAGTATTCAAGCATTATGCTTCATCTCATTGTAAACCCTAGGCACATATATTGTCTTAAGGTATTAAAATGATTGTTTTATCTTGGAATGGAAAGAGAGCTTGAATAAGTATCAAGAGAGGACTCCTCCTAGCCCTTGGAAGATTCAAATGAAGCTAAAACAAGCAAGGTAAAAACACCATTGTGAGGTGAATTTTCGGACTACACAAAACATGGAGGAAACATCATTTTTCTTTGAGTTTCCTTACCTTGAAGCAAAGGAGAAAAACAAGGTGTGAAAAGGTGAGCTCAAGCTCCTTCAATGGTGAATCTCCATGGCACCAAAATTGAGTTCTTGAAGATTTGAAATGAGGGAAATGAGGAGCTTGCTCTAACTAAGACAAGGGTAGTCTTGAAATTGATTTTGGAGCATGGAATCATAAGTTACAAGTGAAAGAAGATGAAGAATGAGAGGGGGCTGTAGCAAACCGAGAATGAAGCTTGGGACAGATGAAGAACCGTGTGAAATGAAGAAGAGAATGAGAAGGTAAGTAGCTAGCTTTAGATATTTAAGTAAAGTAACTATTTAGGGGATGAGTCATCCCATATAAGAATACCGGCCCCCCTTTATTACATAAGGGGTATAATAGTCTTTGTTGACCAATTTAATTACTTATAACAACATATGTTACAAACTAGCTTATTAAAGTTACTATTCACTAAAACAAGGCACTTAGATGTGAAATTTTTGATTTCCAATTGATATAGACTTCCAAATGTGATACTATATAGTACACATGTTAATTTAAGAGTAATGATGGACATTTAGCCATTCAAAACCCATTTACAAGACAATTTTTCAAAAAACGTGCTTTAAGACTCCTTAAAGCACTTTTTGTGTTTTAACTTGTTTTCAAGCTTCGTTTTCTTTAGTAATTGATTTAATATGTTCATTAACATATTTATAAGGTATAGGTATGACCATTAGGTCTTATACAAATTTATCCCAAGCTTAGAGCACATTTTTGCTCATATTGACTTTAAGGTATTTTCTTGTGTTCTGTTTGGTTTAATTGTCTACCAAGGTTTCCTAAGGACTTAATTTGCCTTATTTAATCATAATTGAATATTATTAAGTCTTGGTAGGCTCTTTGGGTCCTAACCAAGTTCACTCCAAGCTTAAAGCATGTTTTTGCTCAAACTGCATCTTAGTGCTTTATTGCATGTTACTATGGTTTAAATTGTTCACTGATGTTTCTAAGCACTTTTTAGCCTTTACATACCATAGTTTAATATTTAAACCACATATCAAGGTTTGGGGTATTTCAATCTACCCCCCTTAAAAGAACTTCGTCCTCGAAGTTTACACTTCCCACACATCTTGGATTAGAATACGGGGATTACTTATAGAAATAAAACTTCCATAACCCAACATATTTTACATCACAACCTCGGACTTAATGTTCCGGGTAACATATTTACATCCATACATAACATAACATACTCACATGATAACCTCGGACTCAATGGTCCGGGTATCTTAACAACATTTACACATACATAACAACCCTTAGACTCTCTGGTCTTGGGTAACATAACAACATTTAGACACATAGGTCTTGATAACATACACCTTTGGAACTCAAGGTCAAAATAATATTTATTACACATACCACACAACATGTCATAGCATGTATAGCAATCAAAAATATCTTTGTTATACACTGTGATCCCGCAGAACCCGATCGCGATGGACACCTTCCGTCCCCATGCCTTTGGGAGATCAAAACAATCACTTAAATTTAAAATTTATTGTGAGGTTAAGTAAGAGAACTTTAATTATGTAAAGTATCTATCGACGTTTTATAAATACCAATTGAAAATCCTTTTGAAAACACATACAACTCCAAGTCCAACTTATGCTCTTTGCTTCTTTTCTGAGCGTGGTTATTTGTGACCACTTATAGGGAGCTTCAAGAATCATCCAACCCTGATGTGATCAGCATCAGCGTCGAACTATCCTTCCACCCCAATTTGTGTTCGGCTTCCCTTGATCGCATGCAAATCAAGTTCCACCTCCCACTTTAATTTCAAGCATCAAATAAATCACTCATTTCCAATTTTCTATCTTTTTAATCATTCTAATCATGATCATACATCTCCAAGGGATAGAACTCCGCCTATCAGTTACCACCATTTACTTTAATGTTGTTACCTAGGGAATCTCATTCTCACTAGGTTCTATGTCAGTTTCGTACTCTTTCATGAATCACTATATAGTATATATATACACATATATTTTATCAAAATACCACACACAGTTTCATATTTATACACTGTCGGGGTTTTTGTTCCCCGGGAGTTTCTCTACTCCCCACACTTGTACCATCACACACAACTGTTAATAAATCAACACACTTATCACAATGGTATTTGCATCTTTTGTGCGCAATTACCCCAATTAAGCCATGACTGAATGCGTATGTTTACATAACACACACACCAATCATCAAAACAAATTATTTTGTGCTATGCACAACATAAATCACGTACACTTGTACGGTAATACACACTAAGTGGTTTTGCGCTCTACCCCCCTTAAAAGGGATTACGCCCACGTAATCAATCACTAAACATTGGCTTAAAATGTTCTGCCGTCGTGAAGTGTTTTAACTTCCACGCGGTCTATTACACAATGGATTCTGATTAGAGGATCTTAACCATATTGGTGGTTTAGTTCCTAAACCAAGAATTCTCATTGGAGTTTGTTTAAACTCATAACCGGTTTCGGTTCTGGCCTGTGAGGCTTCCAGGCATTAATAATTAGCCATTCACTCATGTTCACCATGTACATTAAACACTTGAATCACTGGCTCACTAGTTTCTGCTGCGAAACTCTAGTAACTGTAGAGCTTAATTGCCCCTTTTTGTTATTCTTAATGTATTGTACATCCCCAATTGTCACCTTCATCTTGGTAACAATGGTTTCTCAACCGACGCGTGGAATCTTTTACCGTTAACGAATTTGGTGAGTTATAAACTTTCTATCCACTTCCATAACAATTTACTGTGTAAATAGTTATGTATTTCACAATGATTGACTTGTTCCCTTCCGACTTACTGTCGGTTGAGATTGAGCTACTACCTAGTGTGTAGTGCTCTCTCAGCTATTTGCAACATTTGGGGTATATTCCATACCGATATTTGGCAGTTAGTGCTGCTGTAGTCACTTACTGTTAATCATATCTCCACATTTGGTTTTGCACAAGTACTTCTTTATTCGTGCGGCCTTGCATTTCCTATGCATCGGCCATTATAACATTATTCCTCCACAATTAACATGTTTCCAATTCCTAGCTATCCCACTCGATCATCACTGCACAAGAGCAATACCAAAACACTCAGTCATACAGAGTGCAGAGGCGTAAACTCTTGACAGTAAATCCCTTATGCGATTCGCCATGGAATTCACACTGAGTTCCTCATCACATGGTACCTACCATTGGCTTATTGCCCAGTCTTTTTAACATCGCTTACCTTGCATCTCCTCTGAGTTTAACTCATAACTGGTCTTATCTGCTACATTATCGTTTAACAATACTTATACAACGGTCGCTTGCTGCGCACCGTGCTCTTACTCCTTGTATAACATCAGCTTATATTGCATTTACTGTCACATTAACTTCCACACATATACTTACATCATTCACATTATGGTTCGTCATTCATTTGGATGACTACCGGATGCTCCTTGAGCATTGATCATTCAAGTCACAAGCCGGTATTATTCAGCTCGGTGTTTCACTTTATACACACATACTACTAAACTAACTGCTCTCAAATCGTAATAATATTGTCCACAGCATATTTCTTGAGCTTGGTACACATAACTACCTACCGCTCCAGCGGTTTCACAATATCGAGAGGTATCCCCACTCTTAGTGCAGTGGTTCGTTCTCCACTCTATTCACTTATATAACATAAACTTCTGCAATCAATCTAATTTACATAACACATTTTATTTGTGGCCTATAAGCCTTATTTGCCTTGAGCTGCGCTCATTGTAGGCTGTCCACACACACGTACTTCTCTGTACAACATTACATGGTTTGGATGTTATATTGAGCTCCATGACAAGGTCGTTGCATTCCGTCTCCTTTCATGGAATTCCCCCTTAGGATTGTCAGTCCGTCTCCTGACAATTTATGTCTAAACTGGGTGTTAGCTTCAACCCTTGTGTTTCTGTCATGCCATTTCGTGCAACACTTGTTGATGCGAACACCCTTCATGGATTGCTCCTGGGTGTTACTAAGTTATGCCATTACGTCTGGTTCACACTTATTGGTATATTCAGTTAGCCACGCCGTTTGCGTTCTTAACTGGCTTATTATCCTCTTCTGTGAAGATCAACATTTCCTGGTAGTGTAGGTACTCATTCTGGGAGTTTCATCCCGTTCATTGCACGTTAATGTGTCCACATTAGGCATCTGCCTTGCCATGCACAGGCTGGGTCTCCGTTCCAGCTATCATGTTTCCCTAAGGATCCTTAAGACATATGTGATGTCTTTACATAACAGTTTGTGCACTTCGCACTTCCTAACTCTTAAACATTTCCTTGAAAGGAATTCACTAATCCTTTTAGTCTCGTTAACTTAACTGAGTTCCTTAACTTCAACCATTCCTTGTAATCCTTAGCTCTTGTTTGACTTATACTGCTGACCGTAGTACGGAGTCGACTACTTCCCTGTTTCGGATTCTACTCGTATACATATGTGGGGTACCATACTGATACATTACTACTTACCCAACTAACCCATAAGTAGGTCTGCCAGGCCCACAAGCTCCTATCGGAGTGCGGTCGTCCCACATTATAGTTGGTACACTTGTAGTGTCCGTCACACGCCTAGGTGAAGTATTCTGTTGTCAACACCCTTATATTGTCCCTTGACAATATACATTCCGTGCTTCCCGAACTTAATTGAGTGAAAGTTTATCCACTGTTGTATCTTTATCAACTGCCCTTGGTTTTACTGGTTTGGTTTAGAAGAAGGTTAGAAAGAAGTGTTGGTATGAAAGAAAATCTGGTTTTGAAAAGAAAGAGTTTGAATAAATCTGGGTTTAAAGAAAATTTTCATGGTTTCACAATATCTTCTTATCTTAACCAAGTCTAGCTTCTTGCTGACTGGTGTACTTAAAATTACAGAGGTTAGGCTAATAGGCCCATCCACTGTTATGATGATCACAATTAACTTCATGGTACTTTACTAAGTACTTTGTAGTGGTTATAAATTTCCCGAACAGCCCTGTTATAGTAGCACTTGCTATGGCAAGTGCGCCATGCTAACTGGCTATCGGTTTAACACATACCGGTTGTGGTATCGCTTTTACCCGCACTGTCGTCAGTGGCCTTGTTGGCCCTCACCGATCTTACTGTCTTGATAATAACTTCTCTAGGTGACTTCTCACTGTCTTCACATGATAATCATCAGCTAGGGTGTTTCCCATTCTGGGAGACCCCCTTTTTCTTTTGTATTGTTTCCTCTTCGTAGCCCGTTCCACGTATTTGTCATGGTTACTGAGACTTGTCTCTTGTTTGGGCACTACGTTGTAGTTCCTTTGTCGGATGGTATACCGTTGGTGTATTATTCATCAATTGTGGTCCCGTAGACACTCGTCTCGGGTTTCACTAATCCACTTCTTGCCTGTTGCACGGTCGGTGCATTGCAAGCTGGTTATCCTCGACTGCTCGGCATGTCGACCCAGGTTGCCGGATATTCTATTCTCCTATACATTGATTCTTCACTCTTCGCTATGAAATGCGGTTAAGACTGTTTAGATGGGAACCGTCTCCAGGATTCCCTATTTTCGGGATCTACCGTATGACAGGTTCTCCCGTACTCTAACGGTATTTAATAACAGCCAGATCGGGTATTCCCGAGTAAGAGTGGACTTCCATCTCTCTGGCGTTTTTCCCCGAGATATAAAACAGGGTTTGTGGAGGGCGGGAAGGATATTGTAGGTTTCCAGTACACACTTGTAATGCCTAACTAGCGTATCTCTCACGCTATCACTCAACCCATAACCCAAGGTACTAAAATCCTAACTTAGTACCTCCTAAGCTCGGTAATTCAGTCATCAGAGCGATACTTCGCTCTGATACCACTTTTTATAACACCCCATCCAACAACATACACATAACGACATTCTGCAGCGGAAAGTATACTACTTCACATAACTTAACTCATTGGTGTTACACGCCGTTAACCACCCACGTGGCCAACAAGGCTATTACATTTACATTGTACCGGTCTGATGGACTAGATTCCCGAGCAACTGTACATTACTATACCTTTTCATTAACAACAACCAACATACATAAGCCTTCCAACTGTACCGAGTATTTACAAATTGATGCCGATAACAGTTTCGGTCTTACTACACCTACTGTATATATACAACTTAAATGATTTCCCATGTACAACGACTACCCCGTCCTACTCTCGAACGGCTTCCAGCTCTTGTACCTGAAATAAGTAAACAAGAGAAAGGGTGCCCCCTAGGGGCTCAGCACCTTTGCTGGTATGGTAATCCCGCAGCCCACATGCTACCGGGCCACGCACAACTAACTGTCGTCTTAGCATGCGACTGATTTTATTTGTATCATGCATGTAACTGTAAACACACAACACATAACATTTCACCTCGATGGGCTCAACAAACGGATTATACATCCTTATTTGATAAGTCACTCATGGTATTCGTTATCCCTAGAGTGTTTCTCCTCTAATGGAGCTACTTCCTTAATAGATGACACTTACCCGTTAATCTGGTTATCCTTAAACGCCTCTTAACACAAACTGGGATTCATGTCCATGATCCACATACTCCACATTTTACAACATATAACATACACTACATAACAACACTAAACAACACTTTTCACGTTTCAACGTGCACAAAATAACATCGCAATAGAAATTGCATTACAACAACATCACATAACATAACGGGAACGGTCCTCTTAGGAACCGGCCCAAACATTGTTAATTCACTGGTGAGCCAAGAGAATGAAGTCACCCTCATGATAAGCTCGTTATACAACAACAACAACACTCATTACCGTCCTAATAGTCGGACGAGTAACTTAAGTTAAGATGGTTTGGGTTTGGAGGTCCGAACACACCACACAAACACATGTTACCCCTAAACCGATCATAAGTCAGAATAGCTAAGCTTTGAAGTAAGCTAATGGGAGATCATAACCCGTGAGGGAAACAACCATAACAGAGAGAAGGGTAAGGCTAAGAAGGATACCCACTCCCAAACAACACGCGACCGGCCAAACCGGATTCCTCACCACTGTTAGTACATACTTACCTTTTGATATTAGTTAGAACCCACTATGGAGTCTATCATAACTACACACCATACAGTATTACAACTGGGTTAAACACTCAAGGGAGATCCCTACATTCACATACACATATCACACAGTTAACACACGCATAGCCGTGGTTAGAACGTCCCATGGTTCGGGTCATTTACTCCGAATACCGAACTCTCATGTGATCCTAGACTCAGTTAACTAAGGTTAACACTTCCGAGGTCAGATGGTATCGGGTTAAACACGCCACATAAATGAATTACTGTAAACTCATTACATGTTTTATCTTACAACGTGGCAAACATACAGAAAAACAAATTGGCATACAAGCCGGTGTAATCCGGTAGGACACAGGTTGCAAGAAAACCATACCTGTCACCGGAGTCCACTCTATCACGTCCACTTATGTTGCTCGAGCAATTCTCGAACAACTGATAACATTACATGTACTTATATTAACATCGGGGTAGTATGATTGTTTAATGTCTAATGCTCATAACTTAACCCCGTTAACTTTGTGAAATAACTTCACATTTTAACTTATTTTACTTTTACATTTTAAAACAACTTTTCCCCCACCAAATTGTCATTATAACTCACTTAACATGTCCTCACAATCTTATAACATCATTACTTAATAATCCCCATCATCACACATCATTCTATAACCTTAAACAATGTTTTTGGTCCGACCGACCTTACCGACCGACCTTACATAAGGTCGGTCCATTCCAGAACACATTACCGTCAAAAATTCTACTCCGACCGACCTTGTAAGTTCGGTCGCATGTTCGGTCCATTCCCGAGAGTTTCTTCCCTTTGAAAATTCAGGCCCGACTGAACTTGCCAAGTCCGGTCCCATGTTCGGTCGATTCCAGAAACCAAATTCGTACACAAAATACAAGTTCGACCGACCTTGCAAGTCTGGTCCCCATGGTCGGTCCATTCCCGAAACCAATTCTCGCAGGGTAAACTGGGCTCGACCGACCTTGGCAAGTTCGGTCACAAGGTCGGTCTGCTCCAGACCCTTATTTTTCCATTGCCCATTTAACTCCAAACTCCTCCTAAGGCCTCGTAATGTTTTCTAACATCATTTGGTACACTTATATCCTCATACAACATCCATGAAACTCATTATCTATCACCTTAAGCACTTACTCATTTCATACCGAAATTTGTAACACTTATGTTATTTCCTCCTTAGTTTTCCAAGTGGTGTTTCATGCCTATGATAACCACTATGCCCATAATGCTTTCTCCTAATTTTAACATCATCTCTCAAGCATCATTTCTTACCAACCTAAACCCTAGTTGATGTCTAAGTCCTTTTGTTTACCTAGAACATCTTAAGACATTATTTCTCCTCATTCAAAATGCTTAGGCATTTCCAACACTTCTAGTTCACCAAAACTCATCTAAAACACTTAGAACTCCTTATACATTATACAAATTTTGCCATGGGTTCTCTTAGCACATCATCACTCCCAAACTCATAGTTTTCACCATTAAGCATTCAAGAACACCTAAATCCATCAAGAACACTATCACGCACAAAACTTCACCATAATTTACACTACATCACCATATAGTGCATAATAAAATTGCTTGGCACTTAGGCCCTTAAATTGCATAAACCATAAACACTGAATTTCCACATGTATATATTGCCTTTGACCTGCAAATACACCCAACAATACATGCCCTTAATAAACTCCTTGAGAGCATTTCTCTAGGTCATTCACCATTGGCTCCTTAGGTATTTTATTAAGCAAATCAAGCTCATTTTCCTAAGGCATTTAAACTACATTGAGATAGTTTGTTTACCTCTTTTTCCTCACAAACTTCTTTCTTGTTTCCTTGTAAAACCGGTAGGGTGTTTGGTTGTTTCAACTTCTAAACAATGTACAAATAATAGAATGAGTATTCAAGCATTATGCTTCATCTCATTGTAAACCCTAGGCACATATATTGTCTTAAGGTATTTAAATGATTGTTTTACCTTGGAATGGAATGAGAGCTTGAATAAGTATCAAGAGAGGACTCCTCCTAGCCCTTGGAAGATTCGAATGAAGCTAAAACAAGCAAGGTAAAAACACCATTGTGAGGTGAATTTTCGGACAACACAAAACATGGAGGAAACATCATTTTTCTTTGAGTTTCCTTACCTTGAAGCAAAGGAGAAAAACAAGGTGTGAAAAGGTGAGCTCAAGCTCCTTCAATGGTGAATCTCCATGGCACCAAAATTAAGTTCTTGAAGATTTGAAAAGAGGGAAATGAGGAGTGTGCTCTAACTAAGACAAGGGTAGTCTTGAAATTGATTTTGGAGCATGGAATCATAAGTTACAAGTGAAAGAAGATGAAGAATGAGAGGGGGCTGTAGCAAACCGAGAATGGAGCTTGGGAGAGATGAAGAACCGTGTGAAATGAAGAAGAAGAAGAGAATGAGAAGGTAAGTAGCTAGCTTTAGATATTTAAGTAAAGTAACTATTTACTTTTTGCTATCTTTTCTTATCTTATCAATTAACAAGGGGATGAGTCATCCCATATAAGAAAACCAGCCCCCCTTTATTACATAAGGGGTATAATAGTCTTTGTTGACCAATTTAATTACTTTTAACAACATATGTTACAAACTAGCTTATTAAAGTTACTATTCACTAAAACAAGGCACTTATATGTGAAATTTTTGATTCCCATTGATATAGACTTCCAAATGTGATACTATATAGTACACATGTTAATTTAAGAGTAATGATGGACATTTAGCCATTCAAAACCCATTTACAAGACAATTTTTCAAAAAACATGCTTTAAGACTCCTTAAAGCACTTTTTGTGTTTTAACTTGTTTTCAAGCTTCGTTTTCTTTAGTAATTGATTTAATATGTTCATTAACATATTTATAAGGTATAGGTATGACCATTAGGTCTTATACAAATTTATCCCAAGCTTAGAGCACATTTTTGCTCATATTGACTTTAAGGTATTTTCTTGTGTTCTGTTTGGTTTAATTGTCCACCAAGGTTTCCTAAGGACTTAATTTGCCTTATTTAATCATAATTGAATATTATTAAGTCTTGGTAGGCTCTTTGGGTCCTAACCAAGCTCACTCCAAGCTTAAAGCATGTTTTTGCTCAAACTGTATCTTTGTGCTTTATTGCATTTTACTATGGTTTAAATTGGTCACTGATGTTTCTAAGGAACTATTTAGCCTTTACATACCATAGTTTAATATTTAAACCACATATCAAGGTTTGGGGTATTTCATTTTGACCTAACCTCCCCTAAATTCTTGCATTCTCACCACATCTTTAGTTCACACATTGCTACCCAATTCACCTGTTTTCATTAACACCAATATACATAGCTCTCATACCCAAATACCAAACACTAAACACTCCTAAAATTCCTGCACACTACATCCAATTCCCATCTATGTTTTGACAGTTTTTAAAATGTCTTTCAAGCTTCAAGATTGTTTGGTTCTTCTTACACATTACACTACTACTCATTACTGAGATTGTACGAAACTTGCACTCAAAACTAAGATTGCCAAGAGAGCTCCAAGAGTTGTATATATGAAAGCGTGATCAATTACATGACTTATGACTCTTATTTATAGGCTCCCTATAGTGCATAACCGTTTCTATGGGCCTACATTATTCTAGAATATTCCTAAACATACAAGGTTTTCATACAACTTTACCCCCCTTTTATCAATAATTACTCTCAGTCTGTCGGAGAGGGTCTTGCCCTGCCTCGGAGGCGATTGCTCCTCCGCAGCCTGTCCGCGGAATGGCTTTCTGGTCGCAAGGGTCCGTTTGTTGGAGTCGGAAGAGGATTTGGTCGGAGGGAGTCCCATCTTGTTGTCTCCGCAGGTAGCACGTACTCTCCGCTAGCCCTTTGGTTACTATGCGTGGTGGAACCCCACTTCATCAGTCCCACAAGATCTTTTCTTGTTCTATAAGGAAAGATCTTTTCGTTGTTGCTCTTTCTTCGTTTTTAAATTTTGGTGTTCCGCTCCATTCCCCCTAGTCCCACAAGACCTCTTCTCTTTTTTTTAAGAGAAAAGGAAAGAGGTCTTCGGAGTTGCTCTTTTCTGCTTAGATTTCCTACCGTTGGAGTCCTAGCGGAGGTTTAGCAACGTTCCTTTCTGCAACTGCCGCCTCCTCATTTTCCGAAACTACTTTTCTGACACGTTTGCAGGCGTAGGCTATGAGTATTTTTTGGTAGAGCGTGCCCAATTCGCCTATTTAAACCCATTCTCTCCCCTCTACTCTCCTCTTTACTCTTTCAAACTTTCGAACTTCTCTGATCTTTCACGCATACAGCAGCCGTTCCTCTTCTTCTTCCTCCCTGCTCCCTAATTCCCTGTTTCCCGTTCTTGCGTATTTTCTCCTTCGTACTCTTCCTCCTACTTGTTCGCCTGTATTCAACGGTCCCTTCTGTTTGCAATGGCTCTGTCAAACCCAGGCTCTTCT
This sequence comes from Limonium bicolor, assembly GCA_023374045.1. Lineage (NCBI taxonomy): Eukaryota > Viridiplantae > Streptophyta > Magnoliopsida > Caryophyllales > Plumbaginaceae > Limonium > Limonium bicolor. The sequence goes on along the minus strand of CM041776.1, from coordinate 86,242,475 downwards.
GCTCTGATGCCGGCGGGATCGACACTTTTCACTGACGGGGAAAAGTGTGTTGTTGAAGATCCTGCTATCCCTTCTGAAGATATCGGCGGGGACTACCCTCGCCAGGGCACCGGTTCTAGCCTCACCGTGAGAGATTTAAAAAAGCTTATGAAGGGTGTGCAAGTCCCACTGGGATCGAAGATTCGCGTGCCGGAGCCGACGGCGCATCCTTTTAACTTCTTCGGTGACGGTTTCGTGGTGTATCGGGAGCATCTTCACTGCGGCCTGCGCTTCCCCCCACATCCTTTTGTTCTTGGCTTCCTTTCCCGCCGGTGATGCACCCTTGCTCACCTGAACCCCAACGCCCTAAGCTGTCTTCACGCCTTTCTGTCTGTCTGCGCGGAGAACGACATTACTCCCGATGCGCGGGAGTTTGTAAATTTCTTCACCACCAGGGTGAACACCACTACTACAGGAGGACATCTCCGTCCTGGCCGTGTCCGGGTATTCCTTCTTCAAACGTGTGAGCCTGGAGAGCGGTTGGTCCTCCAATTGGTTCGTCTTTTATCCACGAGGGGAACTTTTATCGGAGTCTCCCATGTCGGAGACATAGCTAAGGGGCAACTTGCCGCTCCGCTACCCCCTTCCGCAAATTCATCTCCAGTTGGGGATATACTCAAGAAGTTGACTTCTTCTGCGCTCCACCCTATCACCTTCTTTCTCTCCGAAGAGAAGTTGAACAAAACTCGGGCGAAGATTGACCGTACGTACTTTCCTTGTATGCCTTCTTTTTTATTAGTTTTTGGATGCTTTTCTTATTTTTTTTGTGTACCGCAGCCTTTGTTCAATCGGGCGGAAAATTTTCCCTCCGATACAACTGGGAGCTTGTCGACTACAGGGCCACCGAGGAGAAAAAAGGAGCTCCTCCTGCTCCTTCCGGTGGAAAAACTCGGAGTCCTTCCGGTAGCAAAACCACTGGTACTAAGAGGAAAGCCCCCGAAGGGCCCAAAAAAGTTGATCAGTCAAAAATAAAGTTAGTACGAAGGGAAAAGCTTGTTACCGAAACTGGTTCCACCGGTCCCCTTGCTGCTATCCCTCCAGAATCAGGTACTCCCGTATCTACTCCTTCCTGTAGTCCGGGCAGAGTTAAGAAAGATGTGGATTTAACCCCCATATCGTCCCTCTTCCCTGATCTGCATGGCTTTTTTTGCGTAGACGAAGCTTTAACTCAAAATACCGATTCCATTTTTTCCACCGGTATACCCTTCCGCAGCTCCTTTGTGCCCTTCTTTTGCTTTTACTTCTTGTTTTCCGTTTGATTACTTATGATTTTGTCTTTCGCAGCCTCTGTTCCGCCCTCCGCAGATCCTGAGCCCGAACGGAAGCGACGACCTGTGCATGGTGTTGCAATTAAGGAAGGTGGTGCTCCGGAGAGAAAAAAGGCCCGCGAGATCCCGCCCGGAAAGGGCAAGGGCATTGCCGAGGTTAACGCGGAAGAGAGTTCTTCCTCGGACTCGTCTGACGCCCCCTCTCAGGAGGCTCCCCCGTCCGGAGCCAGGAGCAAGCATGCGGACGACAGATCTTCTCCCCCACCGCGGGCTGATCCTTCGGTTTGCGGTCCTTCCTCCAAATTGGACTGGGGCTATCACCGAGGAATCCAGTCCCCCCATTCCATTTGTCCGTGGAATGAGGTACAAGGCCTTCTGGTCTACTGCTGCGAAGGCGGCTAATAATGATAACGGCATTTTTGCCCCGGGCTCTCATCCAACCCCCCTAAAACAAAAACTTCGGATTGGGGAGGGTAGCTGTGACGCCATCGTCCGTCACTCTCTTCCGGAGAGAGAAGCTTTTGAGCGCCTCTGGAGCGCTTTAATTCAGGTTTGTTTCCTTTGCATATACTTTTCTTGTAAAACCTTCTGTTTTTTATTCTGATACTCTTGTCTTTTAGGCCATGGCGATGGCCCAATGCGTTGAGACCCAGTCTCAGTATTCCTCTCAAGCTCTTCGCTATCATGGAGCCCGCGCGGAGAGGTACAAGAAGGTTGTTGAAGAAGAAAAAACCCGGGCTCAAGAAACTCTTGCACGAGAGGCTCAATTCGAAGCCGAAAAAGCCGCCCTCCGGGAGGAACTCCAAGAAACTGCCTCTATCGATCAAGAGGATACGATCAACAAGCTGCAGGCTTCTTTCGACGACCAGAAGCGGGTGCTGGAAGAGGAAGCTGAAGACTTCCGGAAGGTTGCTGAAGAGATCCGGAAATCCACCGAGGATCTTCGGTCTTCTTTCGAGTCTGAGCTGGAAAAAAAGAACCAACTCCTGCAAGCAGCTGAGGCCAAACAGAGTGATCTCCAAGCCGGCCTTGAATCAGAGAGGCAGAAGCTTGCGGAGGCCGCTCTTCGAATTGAAGAGCTTGAGGCAGAGGTGGAAGCTCAGAAGAAAAAGGCTTCCGGTAACTTTCATATCTTCGAAAGCTTCTTCTTTCCCTTGTTATTTCTTGTTAATCCTTTGTATTTTATTGCAGAAAATCCAAGTCCTTCGTCGGAGGCTGCCCGAAGCTCCGACTTTTGGCTTAAAAAGGTGTCCGGACTTAAAGCCTCACTAATCACTTCGGAGTCGGAGAGGGAACGATACCGGAGCCTTACCCTGTCCTATGAGAACCAGGTTGCGAAGTTAAAGGGGCTCTCAAGGAGACACGATCGGAACTTCAAGCGAAGGACCGCACTGTTTCAGGCCTTAAAGAGGCGCTCTCTTCCCAATGCCGCAAACTTGCTGGAGAGAGCCAACGAATTGTGTCGGAGTTCTTCTCCGAGAAGCAACAATCCGTGGATGAAGCTCTTTATGAAAGCCTAGAGTTTGAAGCTCTTGCTCGCGCCACCGGATATCACGAGGAGCTAGTGAGGTTTTCACGCCCTGCGGGAATACGTGTTTTGCCCCATCCTTCATGGGGTCAGTCGCTGCGGGGCCCGGAGTGATGCCGCCCTTTCACCGGTAGAAAGAAGACTCCGAAGGAAGCACCTCAACTCTTCAGAAGCGAACACAAGAGTCCGAAAAGCTTGCGGAAGACCCTATAGAGCCTGCAACATAAACTTTTTCTTTGCTTTATAGTTTGTTATAACTATCACCTATTTTGTTTCGGAGTACTTTCGCGTTGTAATTAACATTTTTTATAATAGACCAACCAGACCTCTCGGGTATGACCGGAGCGACCGGTCCCCCGAAAGTTGGAGATTTTTACCAACGCAGAATTTTTAAGCTGCTTTTCATTTTTTGTGGAGATTGCTTTTCGGTAACCTCTTAGTTACACTTTTATGCTTTCACACTCTACCATTGTACATATGGTGAGATCGTCTGTTTAACACTCTACCGACTTTGAGCCGGTGAGATCGTCGGATTAACACTCTACTGGCAGTAAGACAGCGAGATCGTCGGATGAATTACACTACCATCGTTGATGGTAGATCGTCGGATACAAAACACTCTACCATGGCCAATGGTGAGATCGTCGGATACATTCTTTGTCTGTCTTTTTTTCCTTTAAAAGACTCTTTTGTTTCTTGTTTTTTGAGGAAGAGAAATTGCGATGTCTTTCGTTTTGTCTGAAAACTTTATATATTATTACCGGAGGGTAAAACGTTTTGAAAACAAGATAACTGAGATCATTAAGCAAAATGCTTTATTGTTACCATTTGCGAGATCGTCGGACATCTGTATGAGATTATTCCTGTGCTTTTACCAAACAACTCATTAACCTGCAGTTGAAAGAAGATATTAAACATAGAACTTCTTGAGGCATTCTGCGTGCCAGGAATGTGGTAAATCGCCTCCGTCCATATTTCGGAGCCTATAAGATGCCCGGTCAGTCTTAGCTTGAACGATGTATGGGCCTTCCCACTGAGGTTGTAATTTCGCTGGCTGTTTTACCTCCCGAAGTACCAAGTCACCTGCGGAGAAGGACCATTCCCTTACTTTTTTATTGAAATGACGTTCGATTCTCAACTTGTCATTCTGGTTTCTTAAGTCGGCGATCATTCGCTTTTCATCCAAGACGTCCAACTCATCTCGGATGCCTTCATCGTTCTCTTCTTCTTCGTACCCTTCAATCCTTTTTGACGGTATCATGATTTCTGCGGGTACCACCGCTTCCAGACCGTACGTCAATCTGTAAGGAGTTTCTCCGGTTGGCCCCTTACAGTCGTCCTGTTAGCCCATAGGACCTGCGGTAGAACTTCCGCCCACCTTCCTCTTTTTCCTTCCAACTTTCTTCTCAGAGCTTTTACGATTTGTCCATTTGTATTTTCTACCTGGCCATTTGCTTGTGGATGAGCTACAGAGGCAAATCTCAGGTCAATCTTCCATTCTTCGCAAAAATCCCTAAAGCTCTTGCAATTGAACTGCGCACCGTTGTCCGTTATAATTACCCTCGGTATTCCAAACCGACACACGACGTTCTTCCAAACAAACTCCTCTGTCTTTCGCGCAGTTATGTTTACTACCGGAAGAGCCTCCACCCACTTGGTGAAGTAGTCTACTGCCACATACAAGTATCTATACCTTCCGGGGGAAGCCTCTGGAAATGGTCCGACGATATCTAATCCCCATTTCGCAAAAGGGATCGGAGAGGTGATAGATTTCATCTCCGCAGGCGGGTTTCCAACCCTTGGACCATGTAACTGGCACTGCACGCATTTTTTGACATAGTCTCCGCACATCTTCTGGATTGTCGGCAAAAGTAGCCCATCCTTAATATTTTATGCATTATTGCTCTTCCTCCTTGGTGGTTGCCGCACACCCCATCATGGACTTCGGTGACAAGCTCTAGTCCTTGACTTTCCGTCAAACACTTCATCGATGGTCTGCCAAAGGATCGCTTATACAGTTGGCTGTTTTCGAAAAAGAACGATGTTGCCCTTCTTTTTATTGTTTTGGCCTCTTTTTCTTCCTCTGGAAGTGTCCCTTGCTGGATATACCGGACAATGGGAGTCATCCATGAGTCGCTTAAATTGGTTATTTCAACCACCATTGCCTCCGCCTCTCCTATACTCGGGAGTTTCTGTAGTTGTAGCTGTACTTCCTCCGGTATTCCTTCCGCTATACTTGCTAATTTAGCCAGTACATCGGCCTCCAAGTTTTGGTCTCTGGATATATGTCGGAGATTGCATTTCGAAAATCTTGCTCTTAGATCATGTACCTTTGTTAAGTAAAGTTTCAATTTTTCCTCCTTTGTTCGAAGATGTTCTCACTTTGCCTTGCCACAAGCAAGGAATCAGATTGTACTTCCAGCTCCGTCACCCCCAGAGCACAGGCTATTTCCAGTCCTTGTACTAACGCCTCGTATTCTGCTTCATTGTTTGTTACTTCGAATTCCAACCTTACCGCATGATTCATTTTCCTTCCATCAGGAGTCTGGATCACAACCCCAACTCCCGCACCAGTTTTACATCTAGCTCCATCCACCCACATCTTATACGGGACTTCCCGTTCTTCTTGACAGAAGAAACTTGCCTCGGTGATAAAATCAGCCAGGGCTTGAGCTTTTATTGCTGTCCGAGGAACATAATGGATTTCAAATTGAGTAAGCTCCACCGTCCAAGTAATCATTCTTCCGGAAGCGTTTGGGTTATTGGTGATTTGTTTTAAGGGCCAATTAGTTCGGACGGTGATTCGGTGCGATTGGAAGTATGGCTTCAGTTTTCTGGATGCGATTACAAGAGCAAACAAAACTTTCTCGATATTGGAATATCTTGTCTCCGCAGCGGTTAGGATTTTTCCGGTAAAATAGACTGGGATTTCCTTCTTTTCCTCCTCCATGACTAAGACTGCTGCCACCGCCCATTCCGAGACCGATAAATATAAAAATAGATCCTTTCCTGGTGTCGGAACGCCAAGCTTCGGAAGCTCCTGAAGCATTTTCTTGATTTGTTCGAAGGCGTCTATACACTCCGTATCCCACTGGAATTTTTTATTTTTCCGGAGGGTATTAAAAAATGGAATAGATTTTTCCTGGAGCTTGGAGCAAAATCTACTTAAAGCAGTGAGCCTTCCATTCAGGGCTTGTACGTCCTTAATGTTTCTTGGCTGCGGAAGGTTGAGGACTGCTTGGGTTTTCTCCAGATCAACCTCAATTCCTCTCTGTCCGACTATAAATCCCAAAAACTTCCCTCGGGTGACTCCGAAGACGCATTTTTCAGGATTTAACTTGATTTTGTATTTATCCAAGGTATTGAAGGTTTCCTCAAGGTCTTTCATGTGCTGGGCTATAGAATCACTTCTTACTACTATATCATCCACATATGCCTCCACATTTCGAGACAACTGGTCCCGAAATACCTCGTCATCATTCGCTGGAAGGTTGCTCCTGCATTTTTTAATCCAAACGGCATGACTTTGTAGCAAAAAATACCAGTTGAGGTGACAAAAGATGTTTTCTCTTGGTCATTTTTGTTCATCATTATTTGGTTATATCCAGAGAACGCATCTAAAAAGCTCATCACGCTACTCTGCGCTGTCGCTGCTACAAGCTTATCTATGGAAGGTAAAGGATAGAAATCTTTCGGACAAGCTTTATTCAAATCCGTGAAATCCACGCACATCCTCCACTTTCCGTTTGCTTTTTTAACCAAAACTACATTTGATAGCCACTTTGGATAGAAGACTTTTCTAATGAAGCCGGCCTCCAGCAACCTTTCGACCTCCGTCCGCGCAGCCTCGTCCCTTTCTTCTTCCTCTAATCCTCTTCCTCTGTCGGATGGCAGGAAACTTCGGATCGACGTTCAAGTTATGCTGGATAACGCTGGCGTCCACTCCGGGCATGTCCTTTGGCTCCAGGCGAATGTCTTTCTTCTTTTTTCCAAAAATCTCATTAAGCGAATCTGCTCATCATTGTGAAAAGCATTTCCAATGTTGAAAAATTTAGAAGGATCGGTGTTCAGGGGTACCTCTTTTGGCTGTTCCGCCGGTACCACTGCCTTCTCGGAGGTTTCTCCAGGCATCCGTGCCCTGGCCTCTCCTTCTTCGTACTCTCGACTGGAGCCGACTTCTTTGACTACGTCCTCCTCCGGAAAATCCTCGGTAATCCGAACTTCGCATACCCTTGCTGTTTTCTGGCTCCCGGGGATGGACACCAGCCTTCCGCCCCTTGTCAAGTATTTGAGCTTGAGATAGTAGGTGCTACAGACAGCTCCGAAAGCATTGATCCCAGGTCGCCCCAAGTAGACATTGTACCCGGACAGGTCTCGCATGATATATAAGGTTATCTTTTCTGTTCTCCGATCATCCTTTTGGCCTAATGTCATTGTGACATCGACACTCCCGCTGGCCTGAGCCGTGATTCCTCCAATGAACCCTCCGAAAGTAGCAGTAAATGGCTTGACCTTTTCATCCGGGATTTCCAGTTTCCGGAACGCCGCTAAGGAGATCACGTTTGCTCCCGCTCCGCTGTCGACAAGGATGTTTCCCACCATCCTATCATTGATTTGAGCTCGAATGACGAGGGGATCATTGTGGGGGTAGTAGACTCCCTCCTCGTCTTCCTCCGTGAAGTAGATAGGTGGTAAGGTTCCCTTTTTTGGACTTTCTTCTCCGGTAGCTTCTCATGGACTTCGTGTACATGCCTTTTCTTTTCTTTTGCCGTGAACGGCCCCTTTTCTGAGAACAAACCAGTTATGACTCCGAAATCGAAAGATTTGCTATGGTCTAGCTCGGGGTGATCCTCATTCCTCATGCCACCCCCGTTATGCCCGTAACGAGATCGGTTTTGGTAGTCGCTGTTATTCTTTTGCTGTTTGGGAGCTTCTTGTCTCTGCTTTTCTTGTTTCCTCTTTTGTTCATCGATTTTGTTTTGTTCTCTTGATAATGTTACACAATTGGTTGTTTTGTGGCTGTAGTGTCCGTGGAATTCACAAAACGCCAATGTGTTCTCACCTGAGGCAGGCTTCTTCGGAGGCGGAAGATAGCCTTCCCTTACTGCAGCTGCGTACCTTCCTGGAGCGATAGAAATAACTTTTGCCCCATACGTCGTCTTGCCCCCAGCATGGGAAGGCATGACTGGATCCTTCCTGTACGGCCTGTACCTTGCTCCCCAAGGCTTCGAAGCAGATGTCTCCCCATAACTCGCGCCAACAGACGACTCTCTCTCCTGTTTCTTCTCGTTAGGCGGCCTGAAGCTATTGGCCAATTCTTTCGCCTTATTTTCCGCAATCTCCGATTTCAAGAAATCGTGCAGCATTTCTGCTAACTCTCCGTGAGTTTGCGGTGCCTTGGTAGCAATTTTCCCTGCCAGCCTTGGATTTGCCAATCCATTCCCGAAAGCTTTCACCAGTATCTTCTCGTCCACATCGTCTATTTCAGCCACTTGCTTGTGGAAGCGTTCGCTGTATTCTTTCACCGTCTCTCCCCTTCTCTGCCTAACGTCCATCAGTTCGATCGTATCTTTCTGGATCTTTTTACTTGCTGCAAAGTAAAGTTGGAATTCCTCTGTAAGTTGCTTGAAGCTTGAGATGGATTGAGGTTTCCGAGAGATCCAATTTAGAGCTCTTTTAGTAAGTGTCCCCGGAAACAAATTGCAGAGTGCCTGGGAACTGATTCCTTGAGTGTTCATCGCGAAGATGAACTTCTTGATATGTTGAGCGGGATCTCCGGTTCCGTCGTACTTCTCTATTGCCGGAGCGACAAAGAACGGTGGAAGCTTCGCTTTCCGAATATTTTCGGTGAAGGGATACAGTGACATGTCGACGAGGTCCTCCTCTGCATCTTTCGGTGGTGACTTCTCTTTCCGGCTTTCTTCACTCTTTGATCCGCTTTTTTGCTTTTAGACTCTCGATTACACTCGCCATCTCGCCGATCTTCTTCTGGTGCTCCAGATCTCTATCCGCCAGTTCCTGTTGGAATCGCTCATTGTTCTCAGCCATCTTCTCATTAACTTCTTCGCAAAACTCCTCATCAGATCGGTGAGGTCTTCCTTTGAGAACGAGCTTTCCCCGGTCGCAGCCATCTTCCCCTTCCCCTTGCTTGATCGAGGTGCCATGGTCGAACAAAAGACAAAAACGTGACTCTTGTGGATCGGATCGTGGTTGTCTTTCGACGTTCTTTTCCCACAGATGGCGCCAAATGAGATCGTACGAAACTTGCACTCAAAACTAAGATTGCCAAGAGAGCTCCAAGAGTTGTATATATGAAAGCGTGATCAATTACATGACTTATGACTCTTATTTATTGGCTCCTTATAGTGCATAACCGTTTCTATGGGCCTACATTATTCTAGAATATTCCTAAACATACAAGGTTTTCATACAACGTTTCCCCCCTTTTATCAATAATTACTCTCAGTCTGTCGGAGAGGGTCTTGCCCTGCCTCGGAGGCGATTGCTCCTCTGCAGCCTGTCCGCGGAATGGCTTTCTGGTCGCAAGGGTCCGTTTGTTGGAGTCGGAAGAGGATTTGGTCGAAGGGAGTCCCATCTTGTTATCTCCGCAGGTAGCACGCATTCTCCGCTAGCCCTTTGGTTACTATGCGTGGTGGAACCCCACTTCAATTACCATTTTACAATACACATTTTAAACTTCTAAAATCTGTTACAATAAGCATCTACAAGTTTAATACCCCGGACCTAATAATGGTGATTAATTACTCTAATAAAATTATTAAGGCCTAATGGTGCCTAAAGAGTATTGGTAAAAAGAATAAAACCAAAAAAAAGAGAAAACGCTTGAAAGCGAAAAACGCTAAAATGCGCGTTAAATGAGTATAAGAGATATATGATCTCGAGAGGGTCCGAGATGGATTCCTAAGGCTTAGTTAGGCCTAATTATTATACGGGAATGATTCCCGAAGAAAACGGATCCAAATAATGGATTAAAACGCTAACGGAGTTTTAAAGCACGTTCTTCGAGAAAACCCAAAACGTGACTTTAAGTGGTCAAGTGGACCCGTAAAATTATGGTTGATATATAACTATAATTAAGTATTAATGGAAGCTTAATAGCCATTAAAATAAAGAAACGAGAAAAATCCGAAAAACGGGCCCGGTTAGTGAATAGTGCCAAACCGAGTAAAATAACGAGCGTTTTCTGTCAGAAAACTGAAAAACGCTCCAGCTTACTAATATAGTGGGGCCGGTTTTATTAAATAAAAGCCTCCCCCTCTCATGTTATTTAGTTAGCAAATAAAGAAAGAAAAAAGTAAAGGAGGAGAGAAGAAAGTAAAAAGTAAAAACATAAAAGTATTTCTCTCACTCTCTTTCCTCTCACTTTCCCTCCTTCTTCTTTTCTTTTCTCCTTCTCCACGATTCCCTTCCTCCCTCTGGTGCTGTGCGACATGGAAGCTCCAAACATGGCTTCTCCACCTTCTTCTCCTTGCCCAAGCTTCATCCTTGCTCCGAATTGAAAAATAATTGTATATTTGAACTCCTCTCATCAAACCCTACACTTCCCTCTTTTCAAAACTCAAAAAGGTTGAGTTTCATTTTCATGGGTGTTGCCCATTGAGGAGAAAAGCACATAATCTTGAAGCTTGAAGCTTCCCCTTTCTAGCAAGGTAAAAATATCCATGAAAAAGTCATGTTTCTCCATTTTCTCACCTTGGCCGATTTTGGCTTTTGGTAATGACTAGCTTTTCTTCCTTGTTTGAGATATTCTCCAAGCTTTAATGGTGGTGGGAGTCCCTCTTAAGATTCAAGAGTTGAAAACCATTCAAGAAATTCCAAAGGTAAAACCTAATTTGGTGCTTTAAGCATCCTTGTGAATTTTAGTTTATTTGGTGAGCCTAAGGGAGCTCCTTGGTGCTTATTTTGCAATTTGAATGTGGCTAGAGAAATGGGCAATGAATTGCCTTGGCCGATTTTGAAGGAAGAAGAGGGGAGAAGAGAGAAGAGAAATAAAGGAAACTTAAGAAAATTTAAGGTAAGAAACCTATCTTAGTGGTATCCTATATGTATTGGGATTTGAGAAGGGTTAATAAATGAATGAACCCCACTTGAGTTGTGGTGATAAGGTGCTTTGCTTAGAATAATGCAAGTGAGAAAGCCTTTGTGAGTTAATGCTTGTTTGGGAGCTATGTATATGATGAATTATGCTTTATGGTGCTTAATGAGTTTTGCTTGATTAATGAGGAAAATATTGAGTGCTGATAGAACCCTTGTGGTTTGGCTAGTTTTAGGATGATTTAAATAGTGGTATGAGTTTTGGGCATGTTAGAGAGGTAGCCAAGTTATGGCAAAATTTATGTGTAATCTAAGTGGTTTAAGTGATGGTTTGTGTGGAGAATAACCTAGGAATGGCTAGGTATGTATGGATATTGAATGAGTTAGTAAACCACCATAGGAATGCTTGTTCAAAGATGAGAGATTTGTGCAAATCTGTAGCAAAAGAGGTTTGTTTAAAATGCTAAGAGTTGTAGAAAAATAAAGAAGATTTAAGGCTTAAAGAGTGAGCCTTGGAACTTGGTATGAGTTGTGCATACCTTGGAATGTGGAATGGTCAAAATGAAAGAAAGCCTAATGCAAAGGCTGAGGAGAAGTTAGAAATGCACAAGTGTGCATTAGTGTAAAATGAGAATGAAAAATGTGTGAATTGAGCAATAAATTGAGTAAGGTTTGAACCTATGATTTGAAGTGTTTTAGAGCATGTTTTGAGGTGATTAATCATGTAGGAATCTTGTGGAAAGATGAAGGAATGATTAGGGGTGGATTAAGCATTGAATTGGAGTTGAAAAATAATGTTGTTGCAGGTTTTAGCAGGTCCGGGACCTAGTCCATGGACAAGGACCCGGACCACCCCCTGTTTTTATGCCGAGAGTACACCCCCTGCTTTGGTCCGGGACTATACTCCAGGACAAGGTCCCGGACCAGGTGTTGTTTTTCACCCAGAGTTAGTTAATGAATTGGTCCGGACTTAGGGTGAGGACCAAGTCCCGGACCACCCCCAGAAACCTATAGAGAGTGTTTTAAAAGGGTTTAAATGATGGGGGTTTGATGTTAATGATGTTATAAAATGTTAGGCCTTGTTTGGTGACAGTAAAGGCCCCTAGAAGTGTGATAAAGTGTTAGAAGTGATTGAGAAGTGAGAACTCAAATTGACAAGAGTAAAACCGAGTTAATGGATAACGGGGTAAATACGGGAATAGCATTTTATTATGTACCGTATGAGTTTAGTGTTAACAATAATGTTTGAAACATTATCAGAGAGTCGTGCGTGACCCCGAGCATGGTGAGATGCCACGGTAAAGTAAAACCCCGGTGAAAGGTATGATTTTCTCATGCCCCGTATGCTAACCCGAGTTACTCTCTGATTTGTGTGTTTGTGTGCCGGCTTAATCAAGATTAAAGCATGAAAATAATCCCTTGTTTGATTAGTATGCCTTGAGGCATGTTGTATGAGCTACATACTTGTATGCCGGTGTGGTCTAACAGAGTGCCTAGACCGCTCATAGTGAGTATTGATTGACTAATAACCCGTAGTACGGGTAGTCTCATAAGCAATGGAAATATGCAAACACACATAAACTATCGATTAAAGTATAACGATATCGTAAACAATTGAACTCCCTAGAATCGAGGAGATGTGCGGGTTGAGTAAATACCCTTAAGTTTGAAACCTTAATTGAAACGATCCACGAAATAAATATGAGTGGAGAGATAAATGAACCTCCATCGAGGGATCGAAGTTAGTCCAATAATAAACATATAAAAAGGTAAAAGAGACCTAAGGGACTATGTGACTCCCTTGAGATACGGTCGGCCTCTTATATGAGGAATTTTACCCCGGTATAAGAAAATATCCGAATGTTAAGCATATGATTGTGAGGGTAACCCTTAACCTAAGATTACCCGAATTTAAGTAAAGTTCCCAAAGTCATTAGAAACATCGAGAATGATGCTTCTAGACTATATACATGATATTATTAACCCGAGAGAGGAGTGTATGGAACGAGAGTAGTCCGAGAGTAGTCGGACCTAAGTAAAAGAGATAGGAACTAAAGAGAGAGTTCCGTGAGCTAGTTGAACCTTCCCACCATGCTAGACCCAGAGTAGGGTCGAAACCGGGGAAGTAAGACTATGCTAGAGAGCCATGAGTTTTGGCTTAAGTATTAATAAGAGTAACAAGCGTGACGTGGAGACCTGTAGTGTCTCGAGAATCTACAAGAGCTTGAATATGAATAACCCAAGAGTGTGGGTGAGATAATGAGTATAAATAACCCAAGAGTGTGGGTGAGATAATGAGTATAAATAACCCGAGAGAAAGGGGTGAGTATATGTATGAGTAACCCGAGAGAAAGGGGTGAGTATATGTATGAGTAACCCGAGAATGGGTAAGTATAAGAATGAGTAGCCCAAGAGAATGGGTGTGTATACGAATAAGTAACCCGAGAGAGCGGGTGACGTATTGAATAAGTAAATAAGGCATGGTGAGGAATAACCCTCAGTGCCTAAGAGTAACCAGTTACCACTAACAACATTGTTATGTTAGCTAGGAATCATGTTCCGTGATTGGATGTAGATTCCTTGTGTGATATACATATATATTGTATTGCCATGATGCATGTTGTTTGATTAAAATGACTCCATGTATATCCGACCCAAAGTAGTCGGCGTACCGCGGTTAGCACGCGGTATATGCGAATTTCATGCGCAGCGTAAGCTGACCCCCTTGGGGGAACGTTTTAGTGTGCAGGTACTTGAAGCTGACCACCGTTCGAGGGAGTAGGACGGGGACAGTTATGAAGCGTGGGTAGTTTATATCGTAATTACTTATGCATTTGAATGAGGTGTAAGTCCGAGTATGTTAATCGGCATCCGTATGTGTAGACTCGGTATAGTAAAGAAGTGAAATGAGTATTGTATTTGTATGAAGTACTCGGTTGTTCCAGTTCATCAGACCGTTACGGTATGTAAAAAGGCCCTGGTTAGCCACATGGGTGGCTAACGCGTTGTTTCACCCACCCTCGTTGTAATTAGAGTTCCGCTGCGTGAGTAGGAGTAATTAGTAACAGTTTAAGAGGTAATGACGAGATTAACGGTTGGGGTGTTACAACAAGACTACACAAGTGAGCATAATTACCTTGTTCTTCTTCTAGTTTTCCTTTCTCCTTCTTGCTTCTTTCCTTCTTTCTTTCTTTCTCTTTTTCCCACCGGTTTTGTAGACTAAATTCTCTAACACTACAGGCCAACAACATACACCACTATTTTAATTCAACTAGCCCTTGAACTACATTAATGCTCTAAGGTAAGTTTTTAGGGTTTAGGAATATATTACCTTGCAAGCGTGTAGATGAATGAAATACCCCAAACCTAAGTATGCTAAGTAAACATCAAATCATGATGTATTAAGGCTAAATATGCCTTAAAGAAAGATTGTAGATAATTTAAACAAAGGAAAACACAAGGAATGCCTTAAGGGCAAATTAGGCAAAATGTGCTCTAAGCTTGGAGAGACTTGGGTGAGTACCCAAATATCATGATAAGACCTTAGTAATATTAATGGTCATTTAAATCAATTAGCAAAGAAAACCAAACTTGAAAACAAGTTAAAACACAAAATGTGCTTTAAGAAGTCCTTAAAGCACATTTTTTGATAAATTGTCTTAGAATTGAGTTTTGAGTGGCTAAATGTCCATCATTACTCTTAATCAACATGTGTACTAATTAGTATCACATTAGGAGTCTAAATCAATGGGAATCAAAAATTTCAGAATATGTGCACTGATTAGTGAATAGTGCCAAATAGTGACTAGTTTAAGTTTTAATCAACTTAAGCTAATTAGTTGGTCAACAAAGACCATGACTAGCCTCATTTAAGGTAGGGGGCCTGTTTTTCTAAGGAGGGTGAGTCAAATAAGTAGTCAAATAAGGAAGAAAAGAAGAGATAAGTAAAGAAGTTACTATTTGCTTTATTAAAGCAAAATATCTTATAAAGCTACATTCTCTCCTCTATCCTCCATTTTCTCTTTTCACCCACGTTTCTTCTTCTTCTCTCTGTTCCAAAACGAGATGCTGCCCACCATGGTCTCCATCTTCAATCACTTGCCAAATACAACTCCAAGCTCCAAATCCAAACAAATTGCATATTGTCTTAGTTAGGTCAAGACCTATCTTTCTATCTTTTTCAAATCTTTCAAAACTCCATTTGGTGCCATGAGAAAACTCCATTGATGGGGGAAAATCAAGTTTGAAAGCTCATTAGCTTCTCCATTCTCTTAAGGTAAAGAAATGTAAGAAAAACCATGTTTCCATCATTCCTTGTACTGGCCGAAAATTCCTTCTCATGGGGCTATGGTTTTATGCTTGTTCTAGCTGATTTATTCACCAAGGACTAGTGGAGGTCCTATTTCATTCAATGCCAAAGTATACATTGAGACTTCAAAGGTAAGTCATCCACTTTTATCCTTAGAACACATTTCTAACCTAGGTTTTCATTCCTTGAGGTTAGTGCATTGTTTAGTACTTCATATGGTCCTTAAATATTTGATTAGAACAATGGCAAAAGGAATTTAAGTGGTGTGCCGAGATCTATGCCAGAGAAGGCCTAAGGAGGATATTAAGATAAGCTTGAGAAAACAGGTAAAATGCTTACCTAATGGTGGTTGAGATTAAGGAATGATTTTAGATAAATACCAATGTGGCTTAAAGCTTACATTGTGTATTGGGTTATATAACCTAAGAAAAAGAACTTAAACAAGCTTATGGAACTTGTGATTAAGGAGCTAATGAAGATGAGTTAGTAATATAAGTTTAGGGGATTTTAAGAGCATTATAACTACCTATGAGATTGATGAGTGTATTTGCAGGTTGAAAGCTTATATATGTGGAAATTCAGTGTTAAGTCTAAGTCATTTAAGGGCCTAAGAGCCATGTCATTTAAGAGCCTTAGTGCTATGCAATTTTAGATTATTGCAATATTGAGTTTTGTTATGAATGAGTTGGTTTGGGTGATGAGATATGATGAGAAAGAACTTGAGGTGGTGAGATGGTTTAAATGAGGAAAATAATGTGTTTGGGCATGCTATGATGCTAGAGGTGCTATGGCAAATTTGAGTAGAAAATAAAGTGTTTAGGCGATGGTGGTGAACTAATAGGACCTAGGATTTACTAGGATCATTATAAGGAATTTGAGTGGAGATGAGTTAATTAAGGAGTCCTTTGAGGTTTAGGATGACCTAGAGATTGTCTAGGAGGAGTTAGAGAATGGTGAGTGTTTGAGCACACCAAATATGAGATGAGGAATATAAGAAGTGCATAAGATTAAGGAGAAGGTGTAAATGATTAAGGTGATTTGAATATGTTCTAAGGGGAATTAATGACTAAGGAAGTTAGGACGTTTTAGAGGTGGTTTGATGAAAAAGGGGTGAGATAAGTGTGGTAATGAGTATAATGATTTAGGCATTTCCTTGGAGGATTTAAGAATCAAGAGAAGGTTAATTGAGCATGTAGGACTTAGGCCAAAATGTTGGTAACTACTAGCAAGGAAAAAGGTGTTGGAGTGGAAGCTTA
Organism: Limonium bicolor; assembly: GCA_023374045.1. Lineage (NCBI taxonomy): Eukaryota > Viridiplantae > Streptophyta > Magnoliopsida > Caryophyllales > Plumbaginaceae > Limonium > Limonium bicolor. Next base: position 86,226,020 of record CM041776.1, on the reverse strand, counting down.
AGCTTAGGAAGGAACTTTAAGTAAAGGCATAAAAAGAGTTTAGATAGTGAGAGATGCTTGGGAGATGATGTTATAGTGGTGAAGAGAACATTTGGCATAGTGGTTACATAGGTATGAACCCACCACCTAGAAACCTAGAGGAAGCATTACAAGTGTTAGCATTATTACAAGGAAAAATGCATAATGACTAAGGTGGATCTTGGTGGATGATTTAAGGTATTTAAGGAGGGCTTAAGGTGATTGAGGTGCCCAGATTAGGTTATAACATATTAGAATATATGCGGAGAAGTTTGGAGTTGAAAGAGAATTTAGAAACAAGTTTCTAGAGCCGACCGACCTTAGGACCGGACTTGGCAAGGTCGGTCGGGCTCTGTTACAATAACCGGAAAATGTTTCTGGAATAGACCGGACATGAGACCGGACTTGTCAAGTCCGGTCGGGCTTGAATTTTGTACGGTAATAAGTCTCTGGAATCGACCGGACATAGGACCGGACTTGTAAGTCCGGTCGGGGTAGAATTTTCAAACGGTAAAGGGTACTGGAACGGACCGGACTTGGCAAGTCCGGTCGGTAAGTCCGGTCGAGCCTAAAAACAAAAAAAAAAAGAGAAATTTTGAATTCTAAGAATGGCAATGGGTAATAAGGTATGTCTTGGTAGGGTAGTAATGATTGAGACCCTAAGAACTTAAGAGATTAAGTTAAGTTAAGTATAAACTTGAAAGTTTAAGATTAAGTTTGTAAGATTAAGTGTAAGACCTAAGAGGTGTTAGGTGGGGATCATTAAGGAATTAAGCAAGTTAAACAAGTTAAGTAAGTCATATTAAGTTAAGTGATTAACAACCTAAAACTGAATGAATGTTTTAGAACTTGGGAGTTTGGACTCCGGAAGAGAGTAAGCAGCCGAACGACCAACGGTGAACGGTACAGTTCTCTTGTGACCTGCTTGCTAACGAGGTGTCCCTCGGCTTGTGTGCTATTTGTTTGTGTGCTCACTAAACAAGATAAAGCATGCAACCGGACATATTATATATTGTATTGTTGTGTGATGTTTGAAAACTAACACAACATACCGTGAGAACTTACTAACCAATGTTTAGTAAGGAATTGAGTGAGACTAAGGAACGCCCCTAATAAGGGACGATATGAACCGAAAGAGGTTAACCGACAAACAGGGTTTGAGATTACTACTAACTGGAACTTGAGTGAGGAAACCCGGGACCGATCTCCGGTCATGCATGCTAAGGAAAAAGGGGGACGGTATCTGAATCAGATCCGCCCTCCGCTTAAGGACTTGTCTTCGGACTTGTAGCCTAGGGCCGGTTGCCGGCTCAGCTACGCTGGATTCCCGTCCAGGGTAGGTGGCATTAAGATGGTGCGGTGGAATCACCTAAATCCCAGGTTTGGACTTAGGCTACAACCATCCCCTCCAGGAACGGTTCGTATTCTGAGAATAAGTTAAGGTTAAGATGAGTTACAATCATTCCTTTCTAAAGGATGATTTGTATTATTAAGATTAAGATTAAGATAAGTTAAGATTAAGATAAGTTACAATCATTCCTTTTAAAGGATGATTTGTATCGTTAAGATTAAGATTAAGTTAAGATTAAGATTAAGGTGAGGTTAAGATAAGTTGCAACCATTCCTTTTTAAAGGATGGTTTGTATATTCAGATTAAGGTAAGTTACATCCACTCCTTATTAAAGGATGGTTGTTTCTAAGATTAAGATAAGACTAAGAGTGAGGTGAGATATGGATGGACTAAGATTAAGAGGGAACATTACTTAGGAGTTAAATAATTAACTCTCTAATTAAGGGAACGCATTTAAGTCGTTCATTGTGTGTGAACTTGATTGTTCATATCTGAGTTGTTGTTTACTGCACTTACTATTATATTGTGCATCTAATCAACCTCCATGCTATCGACAATTAGTCGTCGTAGCCACGTTAGCTTGGGGGCCATGAGGGGATCGTACCAGCATTCGTGCTGACCCCTTTGGGGGCTGTTTTTACTACACAGGTACAACAGGAAGCGGCCATCGCGAGGGTAAGAAGAGGATACAAGTGTTAAGGGTTAAGAGTGGCCTACGAGTTGTGCATGTACACTCGTATGGCAATATGAGTTAGTAAGATGTATAGGATGTGAGGGGGTTGTAAGAAGGATATGTAAATGTTTAAGGTTGTTGCACTAATGTTCGGTATATTCTGTAGTCAGACCGTGGCGAGGTCCTGGATTTGTAAAGAATTCCGCTGCGATATGTATATATATATACTGTTAAGTTGCGAGACCACATTTGGATTGAGTTGGGGTGTTACAATGAAGCTTAGGATGGCTCAAGAACAAGATTTCTACTCCTCCAAAGAAGCCAAAATCGGCTAGAATACAAACCGCCAAACAAGGGTTTAGCTTAAATTTCATTTTGCCCACAAGGAGCTCCAAATGCAGCACACCCATGGAGATGAAAATGCTTGTTTTCAAATTTTGAAAAGAGGATAGTGTTCTCCTTGGTGAGAGGAACACAATGGTATAATTTTTGTAATTTTTGTAATTATTGGTGAAGGTTTGATGGGTAAACACGAAGAGAGAAGTGACGGTTTGTGTGGTGATATTCAAATCGCGATTACTGCTGCTCAAGGAGGAAGAAGAAGAAAAATAGAGAAAGAGAGGGAAGTGGGTACGGTGGAGTGTGGTGAGGAATTGAGAGAGTAGGAGAGAGAGTAACTAAAGTAAATATGTTACTTTTTATTCTTTTGTGTTGTAGTGCATTAGCACAATTAAATAAGAGAGTGTGAGGGAGTGTGAGAGAGGCATAAAATCGGCCCCTACAACACACACACACAGATTTACATTTTTATTTTCAATAGTTGACACACTAGTTTGGGTTATTTATGTTCTACCCCACAACTTCCCGTTTTTGACAGTTTTTACTATTTCCTCGTTTTCTTGATTTTATTGGTTCTAGATCTTCATTAATGTTTATTAATGACTATTTAGTTGACCAAAATTGTTACGAGTCTATTTGACCCGCTTAAAGTCACGTCTTCCCGGTTTCCGCGAAAAACGTGCTATAAGGTTTGTTTGTGGTTTTAACTCATTTTAGAGATGCGTTTTCTTCGGGATCTGTTCCCTCATGATTATTTAGACGTAATTAAGCTTCTAAATTGCTTATTAGCCTTATTAATCATTATTTTTAATTACGGGATATTTCAATCTACCCCCCTTAAGAAACTTTGCCCTCAAAGTTGCTCAAGGTTAAAAGTTTAATAATTCTACACATTAGGCAAACCAATTGCCATAATGTGTCTTACTACACCTATGAGGTGTTTACTTCCTTCCACATTGCAAGCATACACAATTCAAGCATCATACACAATTCACATACACCATCCACATTTCCATACACATCATATTCACATTACACAATACACCATTGCAATTCACAATACAGATTACATCAGTACACCATACATTGTACATAAACATCCATACAACACCCCTTACACATACATACGTTCACATACCAAATACACTCCGCACTACATGCGCCATTAAAATATACTACAATATACACACCCTATGCAATGCTCACCCTATGCAATGCAAAAGCAAAAAGGCTCTACCCCCCTTAAAAGGGTTACGCCCCATACCCGTATCTACTAAATACTAGACTATCTAGTCTATGAATAACTGTGGGTACTTCTCTTTCATGGCATCTTCTAACTCCCATGTCGCTTCTTCGACATCATGGTTTGACCATAGGACCTTCACCATTCGTATAGACTTATGGCGAGTGTCTCTGGTCTTCTTATCAAGGATTTTCACCAGGGTTTCGACATATCTCATGGTCGGCTCAATGGATAGTCTCTCGGGCTCTAGGACATGAGAAGCATAAAAAATGTACTTCTTGAGTTGTGACACATGAAAAAAATCACGGACACGCCCCAAGTCCTCAGGTAGTGCTAACCTATAGGCTACGGATCCAACTCTTTCGGTGATAGTGTACGGCCCTACAAACTTTGGGCTCAGCTTGCCCTTCTGGCCAAAATGGAATACGCCCTTCATAGGTGAAATGCGCAAGAACACTTGGTCGGCCACGGCGAACTGAAGGTCACGTCATCGCACATCCGCATAGGATTTCTGTCTATCTTGGGATGCCTTCATATTGGCTCAAATTTGTTGCACTTCTGCTTGGACTTGTTCTAGATACTCCGGTCCTATGATGACCGCTTCGCTTGACTCATCCCAACACAAGGGTGTACCGCAAGGTCTACCGTATAAAGCTTGGAAAGGCGACATCTTAATCGAAGCATGATAGCTATTATTGTATGAAAACTCAATAAGATGAAGCTTGTCTAACCAACTCCCCTAAAAGTCTAAGGCATATGCCCGAAGCATGTCCTCTAGTGTCTGGATGGTCCTTCCTGTCTGACCGTCGGTCTGAGGATGGAAGGCGGTACTCAGCTTCAATTCTGTACCCAACGCTTCCCGTGTAGCTCTCTAGTATCTCGAAATAAATCTGGTGTCACGGTCAGATACTATAGTTTTCAGGACTCCGTGGTGTCTGATAATCTCCCTGTTGAACAGCTCCGCGAGCTTCACTACCTTCTAGGTGTCCTTCATCGGTATGAATCTGGAAACCTTGGTGAGGCGATCGACTACAACCCACATCATGTTGAGTCCTCCTCTGGCAGGCGGGAATCCTACAACAAAATCCATGGAGATATCGTGAAATTTCCACTACGGAAATGGCATCGATTGTACTATTCCGCCCGGTCTACAATGTTCGAATTTCACTTTCTGGCATGTCAAGCATCTCAATACATACTCCGTCACATCTAACTTCATCCAAGACCACCAGAAGTACCTCTTCATGTCTTTGTACATCTTGGAGGCTCCCGGATGGACTGACAATGTGGAACTGTGTGACTCTCGCAGGATGCGATCCCTTAGCTCAGCATTGCTTTGGGGGACGCATAGTCTGCCATTCAGCCGAATCAGACCATCTTCATGCAGCTTAAAATCATATTTCTTCTTCTCAAATGTACCATCGGTGATCTTCTATCTGATTTTGGTTAGGTAAGGGTCGCTCAACTGAGCGTCTCGCACCTCGTCAACCAAGCTAGAAGAAGCGAGTAGCAAATGGAGCGAGTGTGCTCGACGGCTCAGGGCGTCGGCTACCACGTTTGCCTTCCCTTCCTTATACTGCAGGTTGATGTCGTAGTCTGAGAGAAACTCCATCCACCTTCTCTGTCTCAGATTCAATTCTTTCTTTGTATATACATACTGTAAGCTCTTGTGGTCGGAGTAGATGGTGATGCTTACGCCATAGAGATAGTGTCGCCATATCTTCAAGGCGAAGACAATGGCTCCTAGCTCTAAGTCGTGTGTCGGGTAGTTCTCCTCATGCTTTTTCAGCTAGCGGGAGGCATAAGCTATAACCTTGCCATGCTGCATGAGTATGTATCCCATTCCCTTTCCTGATGCGTCACAATACACCTCAAATCCCTTTGTGCCCTATGAAAGAGTAAGGATGGGCGCTGAGGTCAATGAGTCTTGTAGGCTCTGAAATGATGCTTCGCACTCGTCTGTCCATACAAACGGTGCATCTTTCTTCATCAGTTTAGTCATGGGCTTAGCGACTTTCGAGAAGTCCTTTACAAATCTCCGGTAGTAACCGGCTAGACCAAGAAAGCTCCTAATGTCGGTACCAGTCATGGGTCTAGGCCATGATCGTACAGCTTCTATCTTAGAAGGGTCAACTGAAATGCCTGCGCTCGAGATGACATGACCAAGGAATGATACCTGATCTAGCCAGAACTAGCATTTGAAGAACTTCGCATACAGCTGGTTCTTGCGCAGTGTCTCAAGTACGTTCCTCAAATGAATTTCATGCTCTTCTACTGATTTGGAATATACAAGAATGTCATCAATGAATACAACTGCTCACTGAATAGTCGATTCATAAGATCCATGAACTTTGCTGGTGCGTTTGACAAACCGAATGACATGACAGTGAATTCGTAGTGGCCATATCTGGTACGGAATGCCGTTTTCTTGATGTCTTACTCTCTGATAGCAATCTGATGATACCCAGAACGGAGGTCGATCTTGGAGAAGACTGATTCTCCTTTCAGCTGGTCGAATAGGTCGTCGATGCGTGGCAATGGGTATTTATTCTTGACTGTAACTGCATTTAGCTCGCAATAGTCAATACAAAGTCGGAGGCTACCGTCCTTCTTCTTCACAAAGAGGACCAGTGCTCTACAGGGTGATACGCTTGGGCGTATAAACCCTTTGTCGAGAAGATCGTGTAACTGTTCCTTCAGTTCTGTCATTTCTGCAGGTGCCATACGGTACGGTGCCCTAGCAATGGGACTAGTACCTGGCAAGAGGTCAATCTTGAACTCTACCGCTCGTCAAGGTGGCATGCCGGGTAGCTCCTTAGGGAACACATCAGGGAATTCAGATACAATTGGTACTTCGGGGTTGAACTCTGGATCTCTCTCCAGATCTTGTACATAACACAAATATACTTCTTTGCCCTTTCTGAGCTCCTGGTACATTGCCATGGCAGAGATGACTGTGGTTGAAGGCTCTCTCGGTCTCTGGCGATAAGATACAGTAACCCTAGAAGGACTCTAGAGCAGTAATCGATGCTCGGCACAGAGGATTCGCCCCTTGTGCTGCTCCAACCAATTCATTCCGACTATTACATCGAATCTCAACCCATTAAACTCGTTGAAGGAGGTGGGAAACGATTCGCCTTTGAATTCAATCGTGGCTGACTTGTAGTATTTGGTACATCATATTCGCTCCTTCGATGGGAGAGTAACCAGGAAATCAGGTAGCTCATCCGCATCTAGCTTCAACCTCTTCACAAAAGATGGTGATACGAAGGTGTAAGAGGCGCCGGAGTCGAATAACACATTGACTTCAATGTCGTTCACTGGGAATGTTCCCGTTAAGATGGTGCTGCTTTACGGCTTGTGCTTCGGTGAGGATACTCAGGTTACCTTCGGTACCGAGTCCACAACCTATTGAAGTCACAAGTTCATAAGTAATGATGGTGGACACAAGTGGAATTGAAATCAACACTCCTCTTTATTGATAAACCAACCATCATACATACCGTGTCTCTAATACACGTTACTAATACATTACATGATACTATGAATTTAATACTTCATAAAGGTAAGGTCCAGGCATCCAGGTTTTATGTGTGTGGCATTGATTATTGCCGGCGGTGCCGTATTCTACTTGATCTTGTTGATCCCGTGATACAGCATCCTAGATTTTCCACCCATGATTAGGACATCTCCTGATCTCAATACCAATTTCTGTGCGAGGTCCACACGCTTCTGCTCGCTATACATAATACGTACGGCGTCATCACCAATGGACCAAGACACTACGGGCACTCCATGTTCAAGAGATTCCGCTGTCTCGTCCTTGTCTTGGTGTAACCCAAGTCGTCCTTCTTTCTCATAGAAGTTGACGATACAGAGGTCCGCTTCAATTGTGGGGATCGTATCATATTCGCATTGTTATGCGAGTTCTACTATTTGTGTCACAAGTGTAAGGAATTCTGGGGGTATTGTTGGTGGCGTCGTTCCGTCTTGTCTTCGTGTCTCTTGGTATGTCTTGGTATAAGGATTCCAATCCTTTCCCAAACACATCATCTTCAGCTTCATCTTTGCTCCACCGGGGAATTCGGGTGTATAAAATCCTACTGGACCCGTTCCTAGTTCGTTGCATCATCGGATGATTGAAATTTGGGCATCAGGTGTCAGGTATTCCTTTAATAAAATCATACCTGGGCGGATGACCTGACACTGTTCATTGGTGTAGTAGTGATTGGTGATGTCGATCTCTTCTTGATTTGGTTTCGAAGGTATCAGATAGCAGATACTAAAGCTCCCTATGGTTATAAATTCCGTCTACACTAAGTACTAGTTTCAACTACTTCATTTCATGCTCAATACACACTTCTATTCACTTACTCAAGCATTCACTCAAACATTTACTCCAATACTTAGTCATGCTTCTCAAGGATTAAAGGTTCAGTTAATTACCTAGGCCGGACTTAGAACCGGTCCCATCTTTGTCAATGATGTGCGAGGCAGGATGCCTCTGGGGTGCACCCTTCTGGGGACATCGGGATCCCTGTCCCTGTTGCACCTATTGGGCTGGTGCATTGCCAGATGCAACCTCGTTGCCTTCCCTCTGCTTGTAGCTCTGGAAGTTTCCTCTGGGTTTGGCATTTTCGGGGCACATGTTGGCTCGGTGTCCGGGCTTCTGACAGTTGTAGCACTGGATTTCTCTCCCGTGGCAATCCATGCCGGGATGGTCTTGGTTGCACTTCCTACACACATATTCACGGCCGTCGGAGTAATTCTTAGTGAAACCGGAGCCAGAACCTCAGGTTTAGTGTGTTAGCACATTTGTGCGGATATACTAGATATGGTACTTATCCAGTTACAAATTTTAATTAGAAGTTTACCCTTAGGTGGGTGTGATCTCAGTGGCTTCGCACCACGGTGCAGAGAACCAAGTTGAAGAAGCTTAACTGGTTTGCCCTTCTCCTCGCACTGCTCTCACTTGGGAAGTTCTTTTGGGTTTGCTGAAAAGAATTTCCCCTTCTTTTTTCTAGCTCTTACCCTGGTTCTGCTCCTCGGCACTGGTATTCTTGTTGTTGGCCTTGCGCTTAAGCGCGGTTTATTCATCCCTCAGTTGGCAAGTGATCAACGCGTGATGCCGCGTGATAACACTCCTGAAGTTTCAGGTATTTGCCGGGATTCTCATTTAGAAAGATAAATTAAAGATTTAGGAATTGACAATGGTACTAAGGGTTAAACTGATATTTACCTGGAGGGAGGTAAATTTGGTGTAGAACATACCGTACCGAAGGCGATGGCTCAGACCGCCATAGAAGCGATCGACCAACACCTGGCCGGTGTACCCAAGGTTGGGTAGAAGACGAAGGATAGAAGTGATGGTGCGGTAATACTCATCTACTGACATCTTGTCAGTCATCCTTATAGCGTCAAGTTCTAGTCGCTTCTTGGTTTTGACATGCTCCGGATAGTATTTGGGTCGGAGGATAGCAGTGAAGGACTCCCAATCGAAGGTGGGGTCGTCGACATACTCATGCTTTACCAGTTTCCACAAATCCATAGCAGCATCCTTGAGGTAGTAGGCGGCTATTCTCACTCGAACTCCAGCAGGATATTCGAGAGTCTCAAATGTAGTCTCCATTTCGGAGTTGTAGGCTTCAAGCTTAGCAGGGTCGCTCTCGCCTCTAAAGCACGAAGGTCGGAGATCTACGATAGCTTTTACCCAGTTTACTTCTCTGGGTGGAGGGGGCGGGATTGGTCCCGTTTGTGTCTGTTGGTTTTGTTGCATAGCAGTAATTACTTGCGGTAGCATCTGTGCTACCGTGGCGGCGACGATCTCAGCTATCGTCTGCGCGCCGGGTCCATCTGAGGCTTCGCCTCTAGCTCGGCCTCGGCCTCGTCCTAACATCTGAACATTTAGCATTTACATTAGGCTTCGTACATATGACCAAGGGGTCTTGAATTTAAGCAAGGGTATTGTTCCTAAGAACGTCAAGGGTATCCGTTGTTAACAACGGTAGTTCCTAGTTAGGTTTCTAAGCATCCGTTCTAAAACGGTTGAAATCCTAACTCGGTAATCCTTATGCTCGGTAACTAAGGACATTGAAGCGACACTTCGCTCTGATACCACTTTTTTTAACACCCCTATCGTTAATCCTATACTTACCGTCTAATTGTCCTGATAATCCTACTATGTCGCAGCGAAAATACTACTACTACGGCGGGTGATACAACGCCGCTAACCGCTCATACGGCTAGCTAGGCTACTACTACTTACAGTGACGGTCTGATGCCTAACATACCGAGCTGCTACATTCATACCAATTACAAAGATCATATACTTACATTGCTGGATTACCGAGTGTTTAAATTATTTAATTACATCACTTTTCAATCTCCAAAAAATAATGAGTTTCTACAAGCTACTCATCTACACCATCTCAGTATTCTTTCCTTATCCAAAAGGGTGTACCCCATGGTACACCGGCTAACAAAAACCTACAGCCGTGTACAACATAGTACACCTTTCACAATTCATTGTTTACAGACAAAAAGAAATCTAACTTAAACTCTACGTCATCTTCACCCGTCTCGAGGACCTACATTATATTAAAAACATCACCCCAAGGGGCTCAGCAAAAGCTGCGCATAAACTTCGCATATACCGTGTGCTAACTAGGGTACGCCGATTATTTAAGGTCGACTGTACATGCGGTTCATTAATTTCATACATACATGCTTTGCATACAACATACAATCATATACAATACATTATACAATCCAAGACAGTAGTACAATAGCACACACCATACTCACCTTCACAAGGGTTAGCCAAATTACGCATCCGGGTTAATCGGATGCTTTTTACTCTTACACTCATTACACATTACTTACTCTTACTTTACTTACTTACTTTTCCATACTTGTTAACTCATTCTTATTACTTACTTTTACTCATGTAAAGTCGGTATGACCTCCGGCCCGGGGACTACTCTGAACCACCACCGGGATTTACTTGACTCACCAATCCAGGATGCTACCCATTTAAGGGGTTTGGGCCGTGGACCAGTTAAGAGTCAGGAATTGGAGCCAACCTCTTGTGGCTCCGCCTCCTCACGCGTGGCCGAAACTATATCGGACTTCTACTCATTCTAGTTTAATTACCAATTTATTAAGTTAGATTGGTTAGCTTGTTAGGAATCAGTTAGAAGTCCAATCACAAACATTCGGTCACAATACAGTACATCAAGCATACAAACATTCATATTCATCCATACATTTCATGAATTATACAAACTATGATTTAAAGAAGATATACAAACAAGGAACAATCTCATGATATTCACAAGTAAGCATACTATATCCGATTCGTGCGTTTATCTTATTTGGTGATCAATTAGAACACAACACACAAATCAGAGTAACCAAGGTAGCATACGCGGCATGAGAAGTTCATACCGTTCACCGTTGTCCGGTCCCAAGGTCGGTCCAGTCCAGTAATTGCATTTTTATTTCTGTTTTCAGTCCTCTCTTTTACCCATTACTTCCCCATTGTTCCTACACTCAATCCCACGTGTTTAACACTAATTAAACCTCCTAATACACCTTAGTTTATCCATTAAATTATTACACATTTCTATACTAAATTACACACTTTTTTTCTAACCTTCATTTCAACACTTACACTATCTTCCCTTAGTTGCATTTTGCTACAGATTTTGACTCTCACTTTATCCACCTATAGCTCCCTCTTCTAATGTCATTTCTAAAGTTTATAATGCATTAACCATCTCTCCTAACCTACCCACTAACTAGCTCAAATCAAAATTTGTTACAAAGATATATTTTACCTAGTTTTCTAGTTTTTAAGTGTTCTAGTTCTAGGTAAATTTTGACATAACCTCCCCTAAATTCTTGCATTCTCACCACATCATTAGTTCACACATTGCTACCCGATTCACCTGTTTTCATTAACACCAATATACATTGCTCTCATACCCAAATACCAAACACTAAACACTCCTAAAATTCCTGCACACTACATCCAATTCCCATCTAAGTTTTGACAGTTTTTAAAATGTCTTTCAAGCTTCAAGATTGTTTGGTTCTTCTTACACATTACACTACTACTCATTACCATTTTACAATATGCACTTTAAACTTCTAAAATCTGTTACAATAAGCATCTACAAGACTACACAAGTGAGCATAATTACCTTGTTCTTCTTCTAGTTTTCCTTTCTCCTTCTTGCTTCTTCCTTCTTTCTTTCTTTTCCTTTCCACCGGTTTTGTAGACTAAATTCTCTAACACTACAGCCCAACAACATAGACCACCATTTTAATTCAACTAGCTCTTGAACTACATTAAAGCTCTAAGCTAAGTTTTTAGGGTTTAGGAATATATTACCTTGCAAGGGTGTAGATAAAGCTTAGGATCGCTCAAGAACAAGATTTCTACTCCTCCAAAGAAACTAAAATCGGCTAGAATACAAAGCACCAAACAAGGGTTTAGCTTAAATTTCGTTTTACCCACAAGGGCTAGAAAAAGATGAGGTTTCAAGATTATTTTTACCTCCAAGTGATAAGGAGATGAAGGTGGTTCTAATGGTGGTCTTGGAGCTCCAAATGCAGCACACCCACGGAGATGAAAATGCTTGTTTTCGAATTTGGAAAGAGGATAGTGTTCTCCTTGGTGAGAGGAACACAATGGTATAATTTTTATAATTTTTGGTGAAGGCTTGATGGGTTAACAAGAAGAGAGAAGTGAGGGTTTGTGTGGTGATATGCAAATCACCATTACTGCTGCTCAAGGAGGAAGAAGAAGAAAAATAGAGAAAGAGAGGGAAGTGGGTACGGTGGAGTGTGGTGAGGAATTGAGAGAGTATGAGAGAGAGTAACTAAAGTAAATATGTTACTTTTTATTGTTTTGTCTTGTAGTGCAATTAGCACAATTAAATAAGAGAGTGTGAGGGAGTGTGAGAGAGGCATAAAATCGGCCCTACAGCACACACACACAGATTTACATTTTTATTTTCAATAGTGGACGCACTAGTTTGGGTTATTTATGTTTCTACCCCACAACTTCCCGTTTTTGACAGTTTTTACTTTTTCCTCGTTTTCTTTATTTTATTGGTTCTAGATCTTCATTAATGGTTATTAATGACTATTTAGTTGACCAAAATTGTTACGAGTCTATTTGACCCGCTTAAAGTCACGTTTTCTCGGTTTCCTCGAAAAACGCGCTTTAAGGTTCATTTGTGGTTTTAACTCATCTTAGAGATCCGTTTTCTTCGGGATTTGTTCACTCATGATTATTTAGACATAATTAAGCTTCTAAATTGCTTATTAGCCTAATTAATCACTATTTTTAATTACGGGGTATTTCAATATGTAGCGTGAATAAGTGTTGATGCGGGATTGAATAATCATGATTTGGAGTGAAGAATTGTTTTTGTGAATGCATGCTGATTCACGTGAATGTTGTGAATGAAAAATAGTTGCATGAGTGCATGGGTTTCCCCTCTCTGCGTAAAAATATTTCTCGGTCCGGGAATTGAATAAGAATGTAAACCCGGACCAATGTAAAATATATGCAGTAGCTTCCGTTCTGCTGTGGTCCGGGTGTGGTTACTGATGAGTGTCCAAATGAGGATGTTTTATAGACGCATTTCATACATTAAATCAACACTTTTCATGCTCATTTCTCCACTCTAGCTAGTTTTCCATTAGTTTTGTGTTTTATTGGTGTTTTACACATTTATTGCTTAAAGAGGGGGAATAACATAGCTAGAAATAAAGTAGACGAAAAGATGAACGTGTGAGCGTGAACGGATCCAAAATCGGAGCTGAAACAAAAAAGCTAAAGTAAAAACGAGCTTGGACCATTTTTTTTAGTGTGGTGGGTTTGTGTCCGGGTATACAATCCTAGACCAGAGTAGTGAGCTGGCTTATGGATAATTTTGAGGCTAGTCCATGTTTGTGCCTGGGTATACAAACCCAGACCAAAGCAGGGCGTGAGAGTTTGGACGATTTTGAGAGTGGTCTGGGTTTATTCCCCGAACGAAAAATTGGACCCAAAGAAAATGATGATTTTATGTTCCGTCATTTATCCACGCGAGGCCAGCCAGTGAAGACACACCACGTAGGTTGGTTCGGGTTTAGTCCCCGGACGGAAACCCGGACCATGCCCAGACAGAGTAGATTTGCGCGTTTAAAGAAAGAAAAGATAAGAGCGAGAGGGAGATACTTAAGCGGCTCCAGGCGATGAACCAGAAGAGAAAACAAAGAGAAAGAAGAGAAAGAAGAGAAGAGGAAGAAGAAGAAGAACGATAAAGGAAGAGCTCCAACCCCATTGAAGATCCTCACCTTATACATTGCTATTTCTTTCCCTTATCTCATCTCTATCTCTATTATGCTTGAGTAGTCTCCTTGTGGCTAGGGATTGGGATTTTGCCCCAAATCCACTAAACTCCATTGTTGAATCTTGGATTGTTGTTTATGCTATATTTTAGTCCTTGTTCTTAATTGATGATGATTATTGAGTGATTATGGCTTTAAGCTTGTCTTTGTTAATTTAGGGATTTACTTAGGTTTTGCTCTAATTAATAGTCATTATGTTAAATTGGTTGGTTTGATATCACCAATTAGTTTAGCATTAGTGTGGATTTCAATGGACGGGTTTTTAGAAATAGAAATCTATACTATTGGGACAAAATCAATGTTAGCCGATTTTCACTAATTTTAAGATGAGGTTCTCGTTGAAACTTAGGGTAGATTAATTCTTAATGGTTCCGATTGAATTGGAGATTTGAACTAACATACAGTTCCCGTTTAAATTGGTAAGGATAAATAGACCTAGATTTGGCTATTATTAAATTCCTGTTGTTTAACTATTGATCGAAGATTCGACAATTAGTAGTAAAGGGTTGTGGGAGCAATTTTCCATCCCGAGCTACATCTAACCTAGATTAGATAGTTTAGTTTTATTGCTTTTCTTTTCTTTCTCCAATCACAACCAAAAACCTCCCAAAATCCCCCAATTTGCATTTATGCATTTTTATTTATATTCTTGCACAAACACTAAACTTATAATTGATTAGATAGTTACGAAGTCCTTGTGGATATGACCTTTTTGGACTACATTGACTAGATTCACTGCCCATTAGTTAGCAAGATAGTTTCACTACTATTTTGCCCAACAAGTTTTTGGCGCCATTCCCGGGGACTTCAGTCCAACTATCAGGTTTATTATCTATTTAGTTTATGTGAATATTTTTCATTTCCTTTATTTTCCCCTTTTGTGTATAATTTTTTTTATTTTCCTTGTAGGAACATTAAGCTAATGGATGGTTATTATGATCCACTGGAGGTTGCAATGGCTACTCTTGTGGTCAAGAAAACTGTAATCAATGGTTTGTGTGTCAGAGACATAGAGGAAACCATGAATGTTCTCAATGTTAGGTTGGAAGCTTTTGGTTGGAGGATATTATTACAAATTTTATCTTAAGAAACCAACCTAATGTGAGTACACCAACCAGATTAGAGGTATTTCATGAGAATATAGAAGTTACCAACCTATGGATTGGGAGTCAAGAATGTGGAGGATACCATGAGTGTTCTTAATTCCCAACTATAAACTCTAGACTAGGGGGTCTCCTAGAAGAGCTTATCTCAGTGACTAGTGCAAAGATTTCAAAATGGCTGAAATTTGACACTAAACAAGAAGCCATCAACATGAACCAGCTGGAATTTGATGCACGAATTCAAGCTAAGCTAGATAATATACCACGACAACTTGAGAGTGAAATAGTTCATGAGATGGAGCAGCCTTCTGAAGATTTGAGTTTCTCCCCTTCTCCTCCCCTGTTTGAGCAAGAGAGTACATCGTCAAACAACCACCTGCTTGATTATGAACACAACTCGTCAAAAGAGAGTTTCTACTTCGACCTCGTGGAGTTTCCTCCCTCTGAAGTCAGCCACCAATTTTTCTCCCTCTCCCTTGTTCATCAATACGATGAGGATGATCACATCCTTAACTTTGAGAAGGAGGGGACACTGCCTCCCTACGAGTCATCAGAGGAGAGTGCCACCATCTACTTCAAGGAGTCATCTCCTTCTAAAGTTGATGTCCATCAAGGCGTTTCTTATGAGCCTTACCCCAATGACGAGGATGTCTACATCCTCGCCACTGAGAAGGAGGAGCCATCTATCTTTGATCTTCACCTACAGGATCAAGGCCTTTCCCACCCATACACCAACAAAGTAGGGTAGAAATTCAAAGTTCACCAGTTAAGTGTGGAGGCCACACAATAGAGTTTGAAGACAAGGTCCCCCCCCCCCCCAGAGTTCTCCCTGTACAGCTCAACAAAGATAAGGATGTCTTCATCCTTAAATTTGAAAAGGAGTCTACACCACAAGATGGTCCTTGCACCAAGGATCATCCACCTAAATATTTGGGCCATTCTTCAAAGAAAAATGATGCCCACCCAGCCCACCCGTTGAAGCCCACTTCAACATTCATTTTTGATCATAGAGGACTTCAATGTGGTATGGACAAGCCGAAGACCTTAAAGATGGGTAACTTTCTCGAGAGGCAACCTAGATGAATTTCTTTCATTTTACTTTATTTTAATTTGTCATGTTCTCCTTTGATTTTGTTTTGGTAACTCTTAACCCCATTTGTAGTTGGGTTGTGTGAGCCTCGATTTGTAAACCGTACCCTATGTTGATTAAGTTGATTAGGATCTAGTCGGGTTTTAGGTCCACTTATAACCTAAGATTAATAACTATGTCATATAACATTAATTATTTAAACCTAAGCTAGCTCACTGAAACCTATTATGAGCCACCACCTAATTTTTACCTAGATCAAATTAGGAAAGGAGAGTTCGGGGTTGGGGGCTTGGTATACGACTTATTTAGGGTTCAAATTACTTTCATTACCCCTAGAAGTCTTTTTTCCTCTACTTAGTTTATTTACGGCTCATTACAAAGTCGTTTTAACCTAAGTGCGCGAGCTTCTGTTTTTTTATGTTTTTTTACCATTTTTGACAGAAAATAAAAGTGGAAATTAAAAATACCTAAACTAGGGTTTCAGAGGTAGAATTAGGTCAAAATTTGTTTCTGTCCGTGGCTACCGACCTAATGTCCATACCCACGGACCCTAGTTAATCTATACGGAAATAAAAGTTGAATTAAACAGAAAACAAAATTTTTTCAAAAACCAAAGTTTTTGAAAAATTAAAATCCCGCCGCCGTTCATGGGTGTCCGTGGCCACGGACAACCCGTCCGGGGTCCCGGACCATAGGTCCGAGGTCACTGACCACCTACAAACAGGGGTTTTCTGGTGGTTTCCGACGGTGTTTTCGGCTCAAAATTTTTTGGCGTGTTCCTTGAAAGATTTACAAGATGTTAGTAATCGAAAGATTTCAGTTTGAAGTCAGAATAATGATGACATTTAGCGAACAAGTTAAAGGCCATAAACGAAAACGAACAACTATACAGAAGCCGGAAAAAGTCGGTTCCAACCCAAATTTCAATAAAAAGTCAAAAAGGTCGTGGGGAGTTAGAAAACTAAGATTTCTGCCTGTTTTCCTTCGGATTTGTGGTGCTTCTTCACGTTCGGATTCTTTGGGAGCTCCGTTGATCTCGGTTCTAGATTGAGTTCGAACCCAGCTTCTTACTATTAGCTATTGGTGATGTTCTTCTCGTTTTGGTGCTATTTTCGTGAAGATTTGATGGTGGATGGTGTTGTGGAAATTGGAAAAGGTGTTTATGTGGTGATTTTGTGAGATTTCGATGGAATTTTGGGGCTCAGATGTGTAAAAACGTGGGGAGGTTGTGACGGATGAGTTTCTTGAGGTGTTACGGTTCTTGGAGTTCTGATTTGATCAAGGGATAAGGCTCCTTATATAGGCTTCCTTAAAGATAGAAAAATCCAGTAAAAACCGAGATTTACCGACGTTTTAGCTCAAGGGCTTCCAAAAGGAATTTGACTATGAAATTTTAAACATGGGTAAATGATGATATTTATGATTTTCCCAAAGTGGAAGTGATTTTTTGGATATTGGAATATTTTTAAATTCAACTTTTGTCAGATTCAATCAGAAATTGCTAGAAAATTATTGGAAATTCAAAAAATCAAAATTCCAACACCATTATGTCCAAAATGCATCCTTTATCGTGGGTTAAAATTTCAAAGCATTTTGAATTGATTTGACCCTTCTTTAGAGGAGAGAGAAAGCTCATAGGGGGGCTTAGGAGCCTTGCAAAATTGTGAAAAATGCCCCTGGAGATGACTAAGCTGTCCCTAGTACTCTGAAATGTACCGATCGAACTAGGAACCCTCGCTACTTGACCAAACTAGCCTATTATTAGAGACTCTCTTCCGGGGGTTAAAATTTTGGGTATAACAGATTGCTCCCCATGAACTTGGCTTTGTAATGAAGATGAAAAGTCTAGTTGATTCCTGAGTGATACCCCAAAATTTTGGATCTTAAAAGTTCTTATATGCAGATTGTGTCGAGCTATTCTATGGCACTGACTACCTATGAGTGAGAATGAATAGATGTCAACCGATTCTAAGGCGTTGACAACCTAAAAGATGAGTAATGTCAAGCGAATCTAAGGCGTCGACTACCTATAAGATGAAGCAATGTCAAGCGATTCTAAGGCGTTGGCAACCTAAAAAATGAAGTAATGTCAAGCGATTATAAGGCGTTGACTACCTATAAGATGAGGTAATGTCAAACGATTCTAAGGCGTTGACTACCTATAAGATGAAGTAATGTCAAGCGATTCTAAGGCGTTGACTACCTATAAGATGAAGTAATGTCAAACGATTCTAAGGCGTTGACTACCCATAAGATGAAGTAATGTCAAGCGATTCTAAGGCAGTGACTACCTATAAGATGAAGTAATGTCAAGCGATTATAAGGCGTTAACAACCTATAATGAGTGAAATGTGCTTAATGTGATGATGAATTGTATGACCTAGGTGCATCTAGGGACCGGAACCTATTCCGAAGTGTGTGTAAAAGGTTAAGGACTGAGAGTGGCAAGCGTGGCAGGTGCTAAGGAAGTTGGTAAGACTTATGACGAGCTTGAGGGTGAGTTCTTCTGCTCATGCGAGAATTTGTATCTCTAAAGAATCCGCATCTTCGTGGTGAGAATCTGTATCTCTGAAGAGTCTGTATCTATGGGTGAGAATCTGTATCTTCGGGTGAGAATCTGTATCTCTGAAGAATCTGTATCTTCAGGTGAGAATCTGTATCTCTGAAGAGTCTGTATCTATGGGTGAGAATTTGTATCTCTGAAGGATCTGTATCTTCGGGTGAGAATCTGTATCTCTGAAGAATCTGTATCTTTGGGTGAGAATCTGTATCTCTAAAGAATCTGTATCTTCGGGCGAGAATCTGTATCTCTGAAGAATCTGTATCTTTAGGTGAGAATATTTATCCCTGATTTGTAATGAGGAGTCTCGTATGAATAAATACAAGGTAAATTTTATGAAAATGATCATGATGAAAGTTGATTATGAAAGTGCCAAACGTGGCAATGATGATGTACATGTTAAGATACAATCAAAGTGTATGTAGGAAACTTAACCAAAACAATGAATCATTGGAAAATGTGCCAAACATGGCAATGTTAAGGATAAAAAATTGTCCAAAGCAAGACATTGCTATAAAATTTGTCAAATGTGGCCGTGCTGAGGTTTATGAAACCGACGTGTTTGAAGGAAAGTTGTTCAAGACATGGATTGTTGAAAAAGGTGCCAAATGTGGCAGTATTTGATGAAAATTATGTTTACTAAAAAAGAAAGTGAAATTATCATTTCCTAACTAAAGACTTCGGACTTGTAATTTATCTCTTCGAAGATGAACGTGCCACCGGTGGGGGTATGGTGTATGATGTGAAGGTAAGGTCGCATGTGGGCCTGTGTAGTGGTGAAGGTGAGGGCTTATATGGGCCTGTTTGGGGTGATGTGGTGGTAAGGGCTTATATGGGCCTGTGTGGTGGTGATGTTGGTGGTGCTCAAGCTTTAGGTTCCAATTGGTGTTATCATAGCAATTGTTGGAACCAACAATTGCCTCAGTATTTTCCTTTGAGACAATCTGAGCTAAAGAGTTCCGATCGATTGCCCCTAGTATTTTCTTTTATTAAACATGCGAACGAGTCTCATTGAAATACCCCGACCTTAAATATGGCGATTAAATTATCCTAATAGGTATTTAGGAGCCTAATAATGCTTAAGTAATATTGGTAAGGAAATGTAAATCCAAAAGAAATAAAGAAACGCTTAAAAAAACGGGAAACACTAGATAAGCGTTAAATAACCATAGGAGGTATGAAACCTCGGTTAGCGTATTGTAAGGATTCTAAAGGCTTAAGTAAGTCTAAATAAATATTAGGGAACAAATCCCGAAGAAAACGGATCCTTAAAATGGATTAAAAACACTAATGAACACTAGAGCGCATTTTTCGAGGTAACCGGGAAAACGTGTATTTAAGCGGGTCAAATAGACTCGTAACAATTTTGGTCAACTAAATAATCATTAATAAATATTAGTGAAGCTTTAGAACCAATAAATCAATAAAACGAGAAATTAGTAAAAACTGTCAAAAACGGGAACTTGTGGGGTAGAAATATAAATAACACAAACTTATGTGTCCAATAATGTAAAAAGAATTTTTCAAAACCCATGTGGGTCTGTGGGCTGTCCGATTTTGACCCCCCCTCTCTCACACTCACCTATCATCTTCTTAACTAAAGACAAAAGCAATAAAAGAAAACAAAAAACACACTACATTACCCCACTCACCACTCTCTCTCCTCTCCATTCAATCTTCACTCACGTAATACCCTCACCCAGCACCCTCTCTTTCTTCTTCTTCCCCAAGCATGCGACATTAATGGAAAGGAAGCAAAACACAAAACCTCTCTTCTCTCCTTTGTAACTCCCTCAAATCTCTTCCAAAAATTATAAAAATACCACCATTGTAATCCTCTCACCAAGAGCTACGTTTCTATCTTTCCAAAATTCGAAAACACACATTTTCGTTTTTATGGGTATACCCCATTTGGAGCTTCAAGACCACCATTAGAGCCACCTTGTTCTCCTTGTTCTTTTGAGGTAAAAATCTCTTTAAAACTCCATTGTTTTTCTAGCCTTAAAGGCAAAACGAATCTAGAGCTAAACCCTTGTTTGCTTCTTTGAATGCTAGCCGATTTTGGCTTCTTTGGAGAGTGAGAAGTTTTGTTCTTGAACTATTCCAAACAGCTCTTGCACCTTTGGAAGGTAATATAAATGCTAAACCCTAAAACCTATATTAGAACTTACATAATGGTTAGGGTTAAATTGTGTATTAAAGTAGTGTATTAAAATGTATATGTGAATGGGATGTAGTGTTAGAATTCGGTTTACAAACCGGTGGGGAGAAGAAGGAAAGAGGAAGGAGGAGGAAAGGAGAAGCTTGTGAGATAACAAGGTAATTATACTAACCTTTGTGTGTCTTTGTAAATAAGTAAGTAACAGATTTTTAGTAACAAAAATATGTATTGTAAAAGGGTAGTGTGTTAGTAGTGTAATGTATGAGAGAACCTAAATGTGTTAAACCTTTGTAAACAATTGAAAAAACTGTCACAAACATAAATGGGTGAGTGCAGGAATTTAGTGTTGTTGGTATTGGTAATTGTATATGGGAGCTTGTATATTGTTGTTTCTTATGAACCGGTGAGATAATGATGCTAATGTGTGTACAAACAATGTGGTGAGAGTATAAAATATAGGGGAGACTATGGCAAAATTTGCCTAGGATTAGAACACTTAGTGAATTAAAAACTAGGTGGAAAAACATCTTGTAACAGATTTGTGGTTAGAAATGTTTGGTTGGAAGGTTTGGAGAGATAACTAGTGTATTGTAAGTTTTAGGAATGACATTATAAGAGGCATCGAAAGAGTAGAAGAAGAGAGTTTAAATCTGTAGCAAGATGCAACTTAGAAGAACATTGTAAATACTGAAATGAAAACTTAAGAAAATGAGTGAGTGAATTAGTATAAAATGGTGTAACAGATTAGTAATGGATTTAAGCATGTTTAGGTGGCTAATTGGGTGCTAAAATGTGGGATTAAGTGTAGGAACAATGGGGAATTAATTAGGCAAGTTTGGAGTTGTAACAGAGAAAGAAAATTGAAAAAAATCTGTCAATTTCGTAGCAGGGTCCGGGACCTAACTTATGTAGGAAGTTCCGGACCGTGTCAAAAATTCATTCGAGACTCCACTGCAACTTGGGTCCGGGACTTGGTCCCCATACAAGCTCCCGCACCATGCTAATAAAAAGGGCCGAGACCTTGCTAGAACTTGGGTCCGGGACTTTATCCCTTGTACAACTCCCGGACCATATATGTAAAACCGTTCGAGAGTTCATCAAGGTTCTGGTCCGGGACTTACTCCCTGTATAAGGACCCGGACCAGGGTGTTTAAAATGGCCGAGAGTTTGGTAATGAGGTGGTCCGGGACTTAAGACCTGGACAAGGTCCCGGACCAACCTAAAAGTGTAAAGATAAGTGTTTTAAATGGTTTATAAAGTATGGAAGTGAATGGTAATGATAGTATAAGATAATTAGTACTTAATTATGATGTTTAAGGTCCTAAATAATGTAAATAATGTAGGAAATTAATGGGAAGTAAGGACATGGCTTAAATAAACAAAACGGAAACATTCTGGAATGGTCCGACCCAGGGCCGTGAGTCGGACGTGGGTCGGACAGGCAAAAAAAATTGTTGTCGAAGTTTCTGACTTCGTCCGACCCAGACGGTGAGTCGGACGTGGGTCGGACGGAGCTTGGACGACAGGACCAAAACCTTCTGGAATGGTCCGACCCAGAGAGTATGGGTCGGACGGAATAGTGCTGGGTCGGACAGGGTAATTTTCTGGGAACGAACCTTACTGGAATGGTCCGACCCAGGGCTTGGGTCGGATGGTGGGTCGGACGGCCCAATCCTTACAAAAAAAAAACAGTAAGCTTATAACTATATATATACATATATAATATATATATATATATATATATATATATATAATATATGTATACCCACCTATACATATGTATACATGTGTATGTAATTATCGACCAGTAATGGAAACTAATTAAAGAAATATAAGTGTAAGGATGTAAAGGCTTAGTGAATAAGGATTAGTAACACAAAAGTAGTTGAGTTAAGATTAATAATGGTAGATTAATTATTCGGTTGTATGTATATCATAGGATTTGAATTGTGAATACCGGAGGAACGTTTGGATACAAGTACAGCGGTGAAAGGTATGATTTCTTCATGCCCTGTATCCTAATCTGGTTACCCCCATTTGTGTGCTTATTTGACCACCTAATAAGATAAATGCACGAATCGGATTATATTGCACTTACTTGTGCTCGTTTACATTGATCTCGATATTTGTCTTGAACAATAGTTTGTATAATTCATGAAATGTATGAATGATGATGATGTGTAATTGTACCTTGTAGTGTACTTGTATAATGTATTGTATTGGTATGGATGTGTATATGAATAATGTATTTGTGCATGTGGTTGGATGTTGACTTCTACTAATTCCTAACTACCTAACTCCTAACTTAAGTGAGTAAATTGGAATGAGTAGAAGTCCGATATAGTTTCGGCCACGCGTGAGGATGAGGAGACACAAGAGGTTGAATCCGATTCCTGGTTCGTAAGCTGGTCCACGGCCCAAATCCCTTAAGTGGGTAGCATCCTGGATTAGTGAACCAAGTAAAGCCCGGTGGTGGGACCGTGTAGTCCCTGCCCGGAGGTCCCGACGACTTAACTTGAGTAAGAGTAAGAAAGTAAGTATGTATGAGTATGAGTATGAGTAGAGTAGGTATGTGTATGTATGGAGGTAAACGAGTAAAAGAGTAATCTCCACCCGATTAACCCGGGTGGACCAATGAAGCTAACAAGAACTGTACTTGTGTATGTAGAGTATGTGTGTATTCGGAAGAAGGTAAGTATGTATTGGATGGTTATTGTATTCCCTGTATGCAATGAAGTGTATGTATGTATGCTTGCGTAAGTATTCTTGTATTGTGTATAAGAGCATGTATGCATGTATGTTTGAATGTATAAACCGCATGTATACGACCAAGTGGTCGGCGTACCTTCACTATTACGCGGGGTATGCGGTTATCATGCTCGGCGAAAGCTGACCCCTTCGGGGGACATTTTTTAGTGTGCAGGTACCTGAAGCGAATATGGTCAAGGAAGAGACCGGAGGCACACCCTTGTAATTAGGAGTAAGTAGTTTGTGAGGAACGGGTAGTAAGTAGTCTCGTAGTGAGTACGTACGAACTCTAAAGAGGTAGTATACTTGTATAAGGATCTTAGTAAACTCGGTATGTGGATATATTGTATGGTATTTGAAGTATTGTATCGAATGGAAGAATGTAGCGTGTATTGGTGTATGAAAATATATGGTAGATATGTAATACTCGGGATTCCGGTCCATCAGACCGATGCTGTATGTAGAAGTAGTAGCCTTCTTAGTCACGTGGGTGGCTACGGCATTGTATCACCCAATATGTAGTAGTATCCGCTGCGTGTATCTGGTGAGTAAGGAGATTGGACGTTAATGACTGTATTAATAGTAGGGGTGTTACAAAAAGTGGTATCAGAGCGAAGTATCGCTCTGATGACTGGAAATACCTAGTTAGGAATTAGAAGCGTAGGGCTATGGGCTGAGTGATAGCACTAGAGAGATGCTAGTTAGGAACTCCGGTGAGTACCGGATACCTACAATACCAGTCCCGCCCGCCGCAAACCCCACTGTGTAACTTGGGAAAGGACGCCAGAGAGAAGAAAAGTCTTCTCATACTCGGGGAAACCCGATCTGGCAGTGGTGAATCAATCACACGGTAAACAAGAACCGACACATGGTAGATTCCAAAAGCTGGAAGTCCCGGAGATGGATCCCGGTTGAACCACAGCACCGCACGTAATAGCGGTAGAATGAGCACTCCAACCACGAGGAGGCTATAACTTGCAACAGCATGGGGCGACCTGCTTAGCAGTCGCGAAACCTAGCTAGTCAACCAACAGCAGGACAGAAGCACTAACCGTGCAACGGAATGAAAAGGGAGCAGTAACGGAACCCGAGACACAAGTCTACGGGATAGTAATACTTGAATAATACCACCAACGGTATGCTAGCCGACTAAGGACATAGTCGGAAGCGGTTAACTCCAAAACTACGATGCCATCAAGGTTGCAACACCTGGCCAATAAGCTCAGACAACTACAAGAACAACCAGGAGATATAACTAATAGGACTACAAGTAATGCCAAACAAGGAAGGCTCAGTAACCACCACAAATGTGCGGGAACGAGCCACAAGGAGCGACACTAACAAAATAGAACGGGAACCTCCAAGGAGTGGAGAAGTACCCAGATCTACGACAGCCATGTCTAGACCACCAAGAAGCTACCTAAAGGAGCGAGTATACCAATTATAGATCAATAAGATTGAGGGAAGCGCCAACAAGACTAATAAACACAAGTGGAAACCATACCGTGATCGGTATAGGATTACTCAAAAACCGCCAGTACCACGCACTTGCCACGACAAGTGCAGTAAAGACAGAGATATGTAAAGGGACACTAACACGTCACAAGTACATAGTAATGTACGGTGACTGTAACGAAACAACCACAGGATCACACATCCTAACAACCAGACGTATGGAACCTTGGAAAGGCCTAACGGCCCGACCACTGTACTTAGCACACACCAGTCAGCGAGAAGCTAGACTTGGTCAAGACCTCAAACATTGCTATGCCATGGGAGATTCCTTTTAACACCGAACCATTGTTTTAAAACCCAAAATTTTCTTTTCAAAACCACAACCCTCTTTTAAAACCTTGGATTTTAAAACCAGATCAACAGCATTATGGTGAGTATCATAGGATGATACAAGAGGAGTTGGCAACAGAATACTTCACCTAGGCGTGTGACGAACACTACGAGTATACCCGTTACGGATGTGGGACAACCGCACTCCGAAGGAGCTTGTGGGCCCGACATATAGTTGGGTAAGTGGTAACGTATCAACATGGTACCCCACGTATGTATACATGTAGTGTACGACACACGAGAAGTAGTCAACTCCGTTCTACGGACCATCAGTAAGTTCAACCCAAGACAGCTGGACCACTCAGATGATCAAGCATAAAGGAACTCAGAGAATCCATCTGAAGATGAGGAATAAGAACTAGGAAGTGCAAAGAGCACATGCTAGTAAGTCATTGGATATGTCTCAAATAATCCAAGCAATTACCTGACAGCTGGATGGAATGCCCAGCCTAAACACATTAAGGCGAATGCCTAACGTGAACCTAACAATACTCAACAACGGGGCGGAATTCCTAAGAGCAATCACAAAATTACTACGAAGCACAATCCATAATCGGAGAGGATATTCAAACCTAGTCTCAAGTACTAGGAACAAGCATAAACAGTCTACCTAAGGACGGGAGACGTCATGACCCAAAAAGGGACAACTCAACAACGATACCACAAGATGGTACAGTGGACAACATATCATAACCATCAGCCGGAAGTAACGACATAATTTAACAACACCCAGGAGCAATCCTTGAGGGTGACTAGATGGACAACAGTCGAACAACAGCGACATGATAAAAGCACAAAAGTTAGAACGAACACTCGGTTGGGACCCGAAGGGATTTCACTTAACAGGAAATGCCCTAAGATATTGAGAGACACCTATTAACATCAGATTACCTAAAGGGTCTCCTATGAATGGAAGCGTGATGTCACGACTTACCATGGAGCCAATAATACCTCCAACCTATGACGGTATACAAGGAGTGGAAACATGCATAAGCAACTTGCAAAGAGCATAGCTCGCAGCAGTACGGCTGAAAAGCCATCAACCAACTACGTGTGTAACCTTAAACGGTTTGCAAAACCCACACCAATACTAACAAGACTTGCAAGAGGGATGCCTCATACGAAAACAAACAATCAACAACTGGACCATAAATTCAAACCCAACACTCTGAGTGGCTTGGAGTAATGGCCAACTCAATGTCACTGTCACTAGAGCATCAGCCTAGTATACAGTTGACGGAGTTCTTAATTACCGCCATGCCTTCTGTAGCAATGGTACACAGAGGCATGAGAATCATGGTAATGCCAACATTGGCCTAGTCCACACTTGGACACTACGAGAAACCCAAGGGAAGGTACCCCTCGTTAACACAGACCACTAATGCGGGGATGATGTGAACCCTTAGAAAAGGCTTCCATCTACTATAACAATAAAACCACGCAATAGATATTGCCAAGGGATGATGGATAAGGAAATGAGATTTCCAAACCATTACGACTTAAGGGAGTAAGCATACTCCATATACACCCAAACATATAGTGGACCATTGTGGTAAACACCAACATAGCAAACCTTGTCATGTAGACCTATGAGTGGAGACAAACCCCTCAACAGAACTTCATTATCAATGACAGAGTAAACTACACAGCTAGAGCCTATCATTAGTGCTCAGCACTGGAAAGCAGTAATTGTCAAAACATCAATGTGAATACCATTGAAAACCATGAATGACCAACACTCAAGAGAGCTAGTAACCCGATAAATTACTTCATCCATTGTCAACCAAGACACTTGGTAAATTGTATCACAAATGATGATAGAATGTGAGGTAAGCTAACCTACACATGAACCCAATTGGGAACAGAACATCTCCACAATGGGAAGTGATAACGTGCAGTATTCTACGACAACCGTCATACACACGAACACTAGGAACCTCCTAGTGTATTACACCATAATGAAATGGTGCCAACGACAATGGCAATGAGTAAAGAGGAACTACCACAGTAACAGAAACAGTAAAAGCAATGTTGTACAATGAGTAAGAATACGGTGCACAACACGCCCGCTTGAGGGAATAGTTAAGCATAACACGGAGTATAAGTATGAGATGACACACAGAAATATTATTTTCTATCACATAAGTGACTTACTGTCAAGCGTTTACGCCCTCTGCACTCTGTATGACTGAGTGTTTTGGTATTGCACTGGTGCAGCTAATGATCTAATAGGATGGCTAGGGATATGGAGAATGTAAACAAGTAAATCCTTCTTTTCACCAACAGACATGGCAAGCCAATTAAGCAAGCTTAGCAACAACCGTGCGGCCTAAGGCCAAAGAAGCACGAAGAGTGCGAAACACACTAACAATCACAGATGTGAATTCCAATGGAATAAAAGGTGAAAGAGATACAGGAAAGTCACTAGGACCGACGCATAGAAATGCTGGTCATACAAGTAAAGAACTTGTACTGAAACCAGAAGAACTGGTATGATGTAAAAGCAGTGACAACAGAGGAAGCACTACAGCTAAGTGGTGACTTAACCTCGCCCGACAATAAGTCGGAGGAACTTAACGAATAACCGTAGAAGCACGAATAAATGTACAGCAGATTACCAGAGAGCTGGTTATAAATCCTAAACACGTGAGTTCAAGCACGGTAAAAGAATACCGCATTTATGTAGTAAACCTTATTCACATAAGATGGATATAAGGTGATGTATAGCCATTAATGATAACATGAAGGGTAGGTAACCCAACTATCAGGGTCGCGTCAGCAGAAGCTAGTGGGCCCTAGCTAGGAGACAATATACCTAGTGATTAATACAATGCTGTTAATGCCTTGAAGCCTGATAGGCTAGAACCGAATTAACGATGAGTTAAATAAACTCATATAGGAACTCTTGGTGCAAAGACTAAACCGTTGGTATGGTTAAGACCCTTTGACCAGAGCATATTCTATAGTATACCGTAGTGAAGCTAAACGCTTTAGTTTGCCCAAACTGATGAAACCAATGTTCAATAATAATAACATAGGTAGATTACGTGGGCGTAATCCCTTTTAAGGGGGTAGAGCGAAAACCGCTTAATGTAAGTTTTATGAATAAAACACTTAAACCGGTAATGTGCATAGCACAAATGAGAATCAATTGATGATTGGTACTATGTTAAATAAACATAAGTACTCATTCATATTGTAATTATGGTAACTAGGCATTAAACATGCAAATACCAAAATAATAGAACGTACATATCTTGTAACACCAGTGTAAGAGTATTAGTAAAAGAAAGTAATGAGTAGTGGACGAGCTCCACAAGTATTGTAACCTTTGAAGAAGTAGTACGAAATGAATGAGGATAGTAGAGGAATGAAGTTTATGAGTAGTGGAATCGTAATAAATATGTGAAACAATTGAAGCCAACTAAATCTTATAAGTGTAGTATTCCGTAGTTAGAATATAGGATATGATGGTGAGTAATGGATGGAAGTAGTGAAGGTTGAGGAAATGAGAATTAGGATTGAACCATGGAGTAAAGCATTTGGGAAATAGAGTGAGGATGATTGATGGACTGATTCCATCCTTTGGATATGTATGAATGACTAGGAAGAGTAAAAAGATAGAAAATGAAAACACTAATTATTTTGCTTGTTTGAAAACTGATGTGGAAGTTTAACTTGATCCTGATCAGATCAAGGGAAACCGAACCAAATTGGGGTGAAGATAGTTCAACACTGATGCTGATCACATCAGGGTCGAATGATTCTTGAAGCTCCCCTTAAGTGGTCACAAAAATCACACATAGGATAGAAGTAATGTATATATATTGGACTTGGAGTTATGTGTTTTAGAAAATTTCTAATTGGTAGTAGTGAAGTATTTCTCTTAGACTGAAGGTTAAGAATTTGTGAGAAGCTTGTACCGGAGAAGATAGTAGTGTAGTATGTGGTATTATTCCAAAGGCAGCGGGACATAGAGGAGTCCTGCGTCGAGATGACCGGAGTGCCTGCGGGATTGTATGTGTATTGCATTGCTTTGGGGATAGCTTTGCACTGTATGTATGTATGAATTTGTAATGAGGAACCAGATAGTTAGTAGTAGCGCGGATTGGAGTAACTATAGTACATTTGGATGGTATGGTATGTAGAAACCTTGAGTAATGGATTTGGGAATTAGTAAGAGGAAGATGTATAACCGTAGTATTAGACATGTAAGAATGAGTAAGCATTGTAAACTTATAACCTCGAACAACTTTGAGGACAAAGTTCTTAAGGGGGGTAGATTGAAATACCCCGACCTTAAATATGGCGATTAAATTATCCTAATAGGTATTTAAGAGCCTAATAATGTTAAGTAATATTGTAAGGAAAATAAATCCAAAAGAAATAAAGAAACGCTTAAAAGGAAAAACGCTAAATAAGCGTTAAATAACCATAGGAGGTATGAACCTCGGTTAGCGTATTATAAGGATTCTAAAGGCTTAATTAAGTCTAAATAAATTAGGGAACAAATCCCGAAGAAAACGGATCCTAAAATGGATTAAAAACACTAATGAACACTAGAGCGCGTTTTTCGAGGTAACCGGGAAAACGTGTCTTTAAGCGGGTCAAATAGACTCGTAACAATTTTGGTCAACTAAATAATCATTAATAAATATTAGTGAAGCTTTAGAACCAATAAAATCAATAAAACGAGAAATTAGTAAAAACTGTCAAAAACGGGAACTTGTGGGGTAGAAATATAAATAACAAAACTTATGTGTCCAATAATGTAAAAAGAATTTTTCAAAACCCATGTGGGTCTGTGGGCTGTCCGATTTTGACCCCCCTCTCTCACACTCACCTATCCTCTTATTAACTAAAGACAAAAGCAAAAAAGAAAACAAAAAGCAACTACATTACCCCACTCACCACTCTCTCCTCTCCATTCTATCTTCACTCACGTAATACCCTCACCCAGCACCTCTCTTTCTTCTTCTTCCCCAAGCATGCGACATTAATGGAGAAAGGAAGCAAACAACACAAAACCTCTCTTCTCTCCTTTGTAACTCCTCAAATCTCTTCCAAAAATTATAAAAATACCACCATTGTAATCCTCTCACCAAGAGCTACGTTTCTATCTTTCCAAAATTCGAAAACACACATTTTTGTTTTTATGGGTATACCCCATTTGGAGCTTCAAGACCACCATTAGAGCCACCTTGTTCTCCTTGTTCTTTTGAGGTAAAAATCTCTTTAAAACTCCATTGTTTTTCTAGCCTTAAAGGCAAAACGAATCTGGAGCTAAACCCTTGTTTGCTCCTTTGAATGCTAGCCGATTTTGGCTTCTTTGGAGAGTGAGAAGTCTTGTTCTTGAACTATTCCAAACAGCTCTTGCACCTTTGGAAGGTAATATAAATGCTAAACCCTAAAACCTATATTAGAACTTACATAATGGTTAGGGTTAAATTGTGT
This sequence comes from Limonium bicolor, assembly GCA_023374045.1. Lineage (NCBI taxonomy): Eukaryota > Viridiplantae > Streptophyta > Magnoliopsida > Caryophyllales > Plumbaginaceae > Limonium > Limonium bicolor. Next base: position 86,195,028 of record CM041776.1, on the reverse strand, counting down.
ATTAAAGTAGTGTATTAAAATGTATATGTGAATGGGATGTAGTGTTAGAATTCGGTTTACAAACCGGTAGGGAGAAGAAGGAAAGAGGAAGGAGGAGGAAAGGAGAAGCTTGTGAGATAACAAGGTAATTATACTAACCTTTGTGTGTCTTTGTAAATAAGTAAGTAACAGATTTTTAGTAATGAAAAATATGTATTGTAAAAGGGTAGTGTGTGTTAGTAGTGTAATGTATGAGAGAACTAAATGTGTTAAACCTTTGTAAACAATTGAAAAAACTGTCACAAACATAAATGGTGAGTGCAGGAATTTAGTGTTGTTGGTATTGGTAATTGTATATGGGAGCTTGTATATTGTTGTTGCTTATGAACAGGTGAGATAATGATGCTAATGTGTGTACAAACAATGTGGTGAGAGTATAAAAATATAGGGGAGACTATGGCAAAATTTGCCTAGGATTAGAACACTTAGTGAATTAAAAACTAGGTGGAAAAACATCTTGTAACAGATTTGTGGTTAGAAATGTTTGGTTGGAAGGTTTGGAGAGATAACTAGTGTATTGTAAGTTTTAGGAATGACATTATAAGAGGCATCGAAAGATGTAGAAGAAGAGAGTTTAAATCTGTAGCAAGATGCAACTTAGAAGAACATTGTAAATACTGAAATGAAAACTTAAGAAAATGAGTGAGTGAATTAGTAAAAAAGGGTGTAACAGATTAGTAATGGATTTAAGCATGTTTAGGTGGCTAATTGGGTGCTAAAATATGTGGGATTAAGTGTAGGAACAATGGGGAATTAATTAGGCAAGTTTGGAGTTGTAACAGAGAAAGAAAACTGAAAAAAATCTGTCAATTTCGTAGCAGGGTCCGGGACCTAACTTATGTAGGAAGTCCCGGACCGTGTCAAAAATTCATTCGAGACTCCACTGCAACTTGGGTCCGGGACTTGGTCCCCATACAAGCTCCCGGACCATGCTAATAAAAAGGGCCGAGACCTTGCTAGAACTTGGGTCCGGGACTTTGTCCTTTGTACAACTCCCGGACCATATATGTAAAACCGTTCGAGAGTTCATCAAGGTTCTGGTCCGGGACTTACTCCTTGTATAAGGACCCGGACCAGGGTGTTTAAAATGGCCGAGAGTTTGGTAATGAGGTGGTGCGGGACTTAAGACCTGGACAAGGTCCCGGACCAACCTAAAAGTGTAAAGATAAGTGTTTTTAAATTGGTTTATAAAGTATGGAAGTGAATGGTAATGATAGTATAAGATAATTAGTACTTAATTAATGATGTTTAAAGGTCCTAAGAAGTGTAAATAAGTGTAGGAAATTAATGGGAAGTAAGGACATGGCTTAAATAAACAAAACGGAAACATTCTGGAATGGTCCGACCCAGGGCCGTGAGTCGGACGTGGGTCGGACAGGTAAAAAAAGGTTGTCGAAGTTTCTGACTTCGTCCGACCCAGACGGTGAGTCGGACGTGGGTGGAGGAGAGCTTGGACGACAGGACCAAAACCTTCTGGAATGGTCCGACCCAGAGAGTATGGGTCGGACGGAATAGTGCTGGGTCGGACAGGGTAATTTTCTGGGAACGAACCTTACTGGAATGGTCCGACCCAGGGCTTGGGTCGGACGGTGGGTCGGACGGCCCCTATACTTACAAAAAAAAAACAGTAAGCTTATAACTATAGAATATAATAATATATATATATAGAATATATATACCACCTATACATTGTATATACATGTGTATGTAAATATGGAAAGTAATGGAAAGTAAGTAAAATGAAATATAAGTGTAAGGAATGTAAAGGCTTAGTGAATAAGGATTAGTAAACAAAAAGTAGTTGAGTTAAGATAATAATGGTAGATTAATTATTTGGTTGTATGTATATCATAGGATTTGAATTGTGAATACCGGAGGAGGAACGTTGGGATACAAGTACAATGGGTGAAAGGTTATGATTTCTCCATGCCTGTATCCTAATCTGGTTACGCCGATTGTGTGCTTATTTGACCACCTAATAAGATAAATGCACGAATCGGATTATATTGCACTTACTTGTGCTCGTTTACATTGTCTCGATATTGTCTTGAACAATAGTTTGTATAATTCATGAAATGTATGAATGATGATGATGTGTAATTGTACCTTGTAGTGTACTTGTATAATGTATTGTATTGGTATGGATGTGTATATGAATAATGTATTGTGCATGTGGTTGGATGTTGACTTCTACTAATTCCTAACTACCTAACTCCTAACTTAAGTGAGTAAATTGGAATGAGTAGAAGTCCGATATAGTTTCGGCCACGCGTGAGAATGAGGAGACACAAGAGGTTGAATCCGATTCCGGGTTCGTAAGCTAGTCCACGGCCCAAATCCCTTAAGTGGGTAGCATCCTGGATTAGTGAACCAAGTAAAGCCCGGTGGTGGGACGTGTAGTCCCTGCCCGGAGGTCCCGACGACTTAACTTGAGTAAGAGTAAGAAAGTAAGTATGTAGTATGAGTATGAGTATGAGTATGAGTAGGTATGTGTATGTATGGAGTAAACGAGTAAAAGAGTAATCTCCACTCGATTAACCCGGGTGGACCAATGAAGCTAACAAGAACTGTACTTGTGTATGTACTGAGTATGTGTATTCGGAAGAAGGTAAGTATGTATTGGATGGTTTTATTGTATTCCCTGTATGCAATGAAGTGTATGTATGTATGCTTGCGTAAGTATTCTTGTATTGTGTATAAGAGCATGTATGCATGTATGTTTGAATGTAATAAAACCGCATGTATACGACCAAGTGGTCGGCGTACCCTCACTAGTACGCGGGGTATGCGGTTATCATGCTCGGCGAAAGCTGACCCCTTCGGGGGACTTTTTAGTGTGCAGGTACCCGAAGCGAATATGGTCAAGGAAGAGACGGAGGCACACCCTTGTAATTAGGAGTAAGTAGTTTGTGAGGAACGGGTAGTAAGTAGTCTCGTAGTGAGTACGTACGAACTCTAAAGAGGTAGTATACTTGTATAAGGATCTTAGTAAACTCGGTATGTGGATTATATTGTATGGTATTTGAAGTATTGTATCGAATGGAAGAATGTAGCATGTATTGGTGTATGAAATATATATGGTAGATATGTAATACTCGGGATTCCGGTCCATCAGACCGATGCTGTATGTAGAAGTAGTAGCCTTGTTAGTCACGTGGGTGGCTAACGGCATTGTATCACCCAATGTATGTAAGTAGGTATCCGCTGCGTGTATCTGGTGAGTAAGGAGATTGGACGTTAATGACTTATTAATAGTAGGGGTGTTACACTCATCCTCACAGGGTCAAGGTTTATGTTTTTATATGGTGCTTCCTAACCTACACTCGGCGTGTTTGGTGCTTGCACTCGTTCCTCACCTACAGTCACTACTTCTAGACCATTGAATTCGATATTTGATGGATTTACACATTTGATCTGTTACTTTCAAACGATTGGACACACAATTATCAAGTCGGAAGTTTTTGAAGCTTATAACGTGGCCATGGGGTGTGATGAAAGACAACAGGACCATGGAGGGATATTTTAGGTATGTGGAGCTAAAGGGGTGACCAAAGCTGCACCTTGTGTCTTCTCTCAGAATCATCTTCCTTGTCTTGAAGTCATCTAGCTACTTTGTGTTGACATTACTTTTGAGCTTCTGGACTTGGACTTTTGAAGTCATCCTTTACTCCATTTCTCCACTTTTTGTCATTCGGATTTCCTCGAGGCACTTCGGGTTTGCCTCTTTGTTTGATCCTTTCTTGACTTTCCCTTCGGGGTTCTTGTGTTTCCTGGTTTTGAGTTTCGAGAGCTGTTTTGATGTGAGCTCTTTGGATCCTGTGTCACTCTGGGACCATTTACGGATCGCTTCGTCATGCTGATAGCGGCATTGCTTCTTTGGACTGATGAGAACGTTGTCTGAGAGTCTGACTCCTCGCTTCCTTTGGTCACTGGGTCGGACATTCATCATTGGCTGGGTTATTTTATGGAGTTCATAATATCGAAAAGGGATAGATGAAAAGCTCAGCGGGGGTGCCTAGGGCTTAATGTCAGGGTTCACAAGCTTTTGGGTATGTGGCGTTGTACCTAGGTGCTTCGTCATTCCTGATAGTTGTTTATCCGTTCTTTGTTACTTTTCGCAGGTCTAAGAGTAAATTTACAAATTATCTCCTTCGGTCGGAGTTATACCATTTACCTCACCTTTGAATGTGGGCTCACTGCAGTCGTGTAAAAATGACACACTCGTTCACTCATGGTTTTTCGACTCAAGACACTCTCGTGAGATTTTCACTCGGAAACTCGTTCACACATTTAAACAAAAGATAAAAGATGAAAAACTTAAACCTAAATTGCCCCCAGTATTAATCCAGGGTTTATGATGACAATGTGACAAATGTGGACTTCAAACCGCTATGTTGTTTGTTTAGATGCTGAGGGGTGAGCTGTGGGGTTTGGTAAGGCATGTTCAAAATTTTAGAAACAAAATACAAGTCTTTGTATTCCATTGTCGGGAGATAATTAATTCATGAACCATTTTCTCAAAAGAGACTTGTGTGAAACAAAACCTTCTTTTTTGTGTTATCAATTAGGCATGAAAAAGTCATCCATTTATGAACATGAGGAAGAAGATGATTTAACTAAATCGATGCTTCTTATTAGTGGTTTGAAAATGATCATTCTTTGAAAAATATGAGAGGTGCATTTGAAAGATGAGTGTCATGGCAGGTTATGTAGTACAATGCATGGGAACCCTAAAATTTCTGTTTCGGATCCTGCTGAACCGTCTGAAGTCGGCATGCTGAAGACTCGAGCTCTTAACCATCGGGATGTCACTAAGATGACTGTGATCGCCTTCTTCTTGGACTCTTAGTAGGCTCCACGAAATACCTGAACTAGGAATGCTTATGGATGACGCATGAGACACTTGAGCCTGAATGTGAGGTGCATGGGTTGAAACGGTTTCACGAATGTGGATTAGGCACTCGGGCATGGATGATTTCTTGGATGTGGATAGTCACTCGGGCTTGGATGAATTGAAAGTGAGGCACACATGCCAGAATGATTCATAAGCGGGTTGGCACATGGGCCGGAATGTTATGAGAATGCGGCACTAGGGCTGGAATATGTTGTGAGATTGTGGCACTTAGGCCGGAATGTCTTAGCATATGGGGCACTCGGGCCAGAAAGTGTTTGAAAGTGTGGCGCTTGGGCCGAAAAGTGTTTGAGGATGTGGCGCTTGAGCCAGAATGTGTTTGGGAAGGTCGCACTTGTCCCAGAAAGTGTTAAGGAATGTGGCACTTGGGCCGGAATGATTAAAGATTGTGGCTCTCGAGCCAAAATAATTTGGGATTGAAGTAAGACATATGGGCCAGAAGGACTTCTTGACTAGAAAAGATGTGTGGGTCTGAATGCCCTTAATCTGGTAGTGACACATACAGGCTGAAGGAAGCCACATGAACTGTAAAGTATAAGATTTGTTTGATGTTCCTGTTGGGCCTTGAGGCCAGAAACTAGAATGAATGAGTTACGAAAAACTATCTTGAATTCGAATGGGTTGAAACCTAAACAAATGTTTTTGTGTGGGCCTAAATGGTATGACACCCAGATCTAGGACTTTGGGCCTGGGCCCGAACAAAAAGTTTACCTAGACTAGAATAGGCCTTGGGCCGGAATGGAAAAGCCTGATCGATTTTCATGTCTTATGGACTGCTTTAGGTAGATTTATCTTTCATGGGCCTAGAACTAAATTGATAATTCAAATTAGGCTGAACGAGAAATCACCTAAGTCTAAACTTTTGGGCCGAAGCCCAAATGACTCACATATGATAAGCTAGAAATACATCTACTTTTAGGGCTTTAATTCTTCCTATTTTTATAGCAATTTATGTAGTATTTCTCACTTATCATATGATTTTCCTAGATTTATGTTTTGATATGAATTGATATATTTTATGTGTTAAATGTAGGAAAAAGCTATATAAATGGATAGATAATCTCATGAGCTTTCCAACGCAACAAACGGCGAGTAAAACGGACTTATAACGAAGAATCTGGAGCCGGTTGAAGATTGCAGTAATAATAACACACGGCTATATATATATATAGTCCGCCTGGCGGACAACAGGCGCAACCGCCTACAAGAAGCGGAAACTCAGGTGCGACCGCCTGTTGAGGACGCGGAACAGGGAGAGGCTACCGCCTCATTTTGGGCGGTCACCACAGAGGCGTCCGCTTGATTAAGTGGCGGACAAGAGACTCACAACCGCGAGTTCACCTGGCGGACAGAATAGAGACAACCGCCTCATAAGTGGCGGACAAGAGTGAAGCTACCGCGAGGCGGAAGCAATAGAGGCGTCCGCCTCATAAGTGGCGGACAAGAGTGCAACAACCGCCTGATTAAGTGGCGGACATGCATACATGCGCACAAAACAGAATTTCGCACAGTTTTCTTCTCCGATGGCGCCGCATTCGAACTGCTACCTCATTAATTGCACGATCGCCCACCTTAATTTATGCACGCGTGACTAGCTCTGCAATCAATTGCTGCTGCCCATCAATTTAAATCTCTGACTGCAAATCTTCGCGGATCTGCTCACCAACTGCACCGCCTGCTCCGTTGTCTTCTTCTTCTTCTCTTTTCCTATAAATAAACCACGTTCCCCTCAGTATTAATCATCCCCTTCTTTTAATCCAAAGACCACCACATACCACCACACACGCTCGTTCACCTCGCCCACCACATAAGCTCCTCCATCCACAAATTCCATCGACCACACCACCATCTTCCTTTTCCCATTTCATTTCCTAATCCCACGTACACACTCCACTTTCTCCATTTTTATTTTCTTTCCATTCCGCCACAAACCATCAATTATACTATCCCACAAATATTATCCACCTCTAGTCCGGTGTACTAAATAGCAGAGCAGCTCCAAGAGTCAACTACAGATGATTTCTTTTACTCTTGTTTCTGTTTATTTATTTAATATGTCCGGCTAGATTATTTATACTCTGGAGAATGGTTATTATTAGTTTGTTTTAATTATGCACTTTATTTTACCGGTTTAAATTAATCATAATTTGATACAATTAATGTTATTCTCTCGCGCTTTAATAAATTACATGAGTTTATTAAATTGCTTTACGAAATCTATTTTGATCAGATCCGTGATAAATAGATTGGTCATATTAATTGTTATGTCTGTGGAAAAACTGAATCGGATTGAGGAAGTCTAGTATTTCAGATGCAAAATATATTTCTTTTTACTTAGCCGTTTACATGTGTTTTGCTTGAGTCCAAATCAGACCTTGCATGTTCTGGTAGACGAGGTCTTTAGGTTCTAGGATTTAGTCCTTAAGACTCAAAAAAAAGGAATTTGCCAAGTTATTCTTAATTTACCGGTAGATTAGCATAATTAATCAGACAAGTATAACCTGAACCCAGAGTCCCGTTTTTATCTTTTTATTAATCTTTTATTAGTCAATTTTATCTGCTTATTTTATTATTTGTAATTTGTTAAAACAAAACCCCCCTGATTTACTGCCTTTGCTAGGATTAGATTTATTTTCACATAGTCCCACGGTTCGATACCTGGTCTCATAAAACTTTACTACAGTGACCGGGATATTTGCAACCCGACGGTCGTTTGATTTGTTATTTTCTAGGATTTTATTTCTTAGTATTTAATAGGTCAAATTTATCGTTTGCAAATTGGCGCCGTTGCCGGGGACTAGATTTCAGTCTAGTCCTTAACTTGGGTGGTCAATTTTGTTTTATTTTTACAAAAAATAAAAGAAAAAGAGTTTTAATTTAGTCCTATTCTAATTTATTATTTTCTTACATTTATTTTGTATTTTTGTAACTACTAATTGATATGGCATCTGATCTGGATAGGTTGGTGGCAAAAATGACAACCCAAGACGATTTGTTGCAACTCTGCTCGTATTGTAGGGGACCCCACGAAGTTGCTTTTTGTCTCAAATATGAAGAAATGAGGAGGAATCAAATCCAACAGCGAATGCAAGAGAATTTAGAAAATTTGGAAAATCGACTCCAGCGGCAAATGGAAGAGGAGCTCGAACAAGAGTCTTGCTATTCACAGGATTTATACTGCTCGGTATGTGGGGGAGCTCATGATTTCGAGGACTGCCTCATATTCCAAGAGCAACTCTGGTTAGAGGATCAACCAGACTACCATGAGCGAATCAGAGTTCAACACAATACGATCACAAACAATGTTGTCGAACAACCTGCAGAAGAAGACTTCTACATGAACAAACTGAAGTTCTTTGCTGATTTGGAAGACACGATTGCGGAGTTAAAAACTCAGCTAGTTCTAATATTGCAAAAACCAAGGAGCAAAGCGGTTCATGATGGAGTACACCCTACTGCAGATGGTTTACTTTCCTCCTTCTCCATGCTCTACCCAGAAGACGAGGATGCTTACATCCTCGAGTTTGAGAAGAACGAACCACCACCCCTTTGCCATTATCAAAACCTTGTCGAGCCTCAACTGAACGAGGAAGATGTTTACATCCTCCAATTTGAGGAAGAACAACAATCAGCACCTGGTCTTCTGCTTGAAACAAGTTACCATCAACACCTCCTCAAAAACCAGGTTTGTGGAGCATTAATTTTCCTATTTACTTATTGAGGTAACATTTTGTTTTGATCCAGGTGGTTTACTTCTGATTGTTAGCCGCTTCATACTCCCGTTGGCACCACTGTCAACTTTCGTTTTTGATCCGGGATAACGAAGCGGGAGTCTAGCCAAAGACTATAAGACAGGCAGCTTACTGGGAGGCAACCCAGTGGATAACCTTATGCTTTATTTTTGTTTTGTTTTTGTTTTCTGGTTTATTTTTGTTTTTTCTATTTAGAAGTGGCAATGGTGCCCCTGCTTTTAACGCAACGCTTTTTAGCGTTTATTTTTGGGTAGTATGTGCAGGTGAAATCCTTATCATGGTATCTGAAGAACTCCAAGGCTGGATACTTGCTTGAACGCAAGTGTGAGGAAGGCTGCTACCCCCAGTGTTCGCACCTAAGTGTGAGGAAGGACACCTTCCTCAATCTACGATATCAGGGGAGTCTCCGTTTCTTTATTTTACATGTTTGTGTCCAGTCTAGCACGCTTAATGATTATTATTATATCAGTCCATGATTGTCCTGAATGAAAGTCTTCATGAGTCTGGCATATTTTGAAAGGTCTTTTCTTGATTATTTTATGAACAATGAGGACATTGCTCCTCTTAAGTGTGAGGAAGTTTGATAAGCTAGAAATACATCTACTTTTAGGGCTTTAATTCTTCCTATTTTTATAGCAATTTATGTAGTATTTCTCACTTATCATATGATTTTCCTAGATTTATGTTTTGATATGAATTGATATATTTTATGTGTTAAATGTAGGAAAAAGCTATATAAATGGATAGATAATCTCATGAGCTTTCCAACGCAACAAACGGCGAGTAAAACGGACTTATAACGAAGAATCTGGAGCCGGTTGAAGATTGCAGTAATAATAACACACGGCTATATATATATATAGTCCGCCTGGCGGACAACAGGCGCAACCGCCTACAAGAAGCGGACAACTCAGGTGCGACCGCCTGTTGAGGACGCGGAACAAGGAGAGGCTACCGCCTCATTTTGGGCGGTCACCACAGAGGCGTCCGCTTGATTAAGTGGCGGACAAGAGACTCACAACCGCGAGTTCACCTGGCGGACAGAATAGAGACAACCGCCTCATAAGTGGCGGACAAGAGTGAAGCTACCGCGAGGCGGAAGCAATAGAGGCGTCCGCCTCATAAGTGGCGGACAAGAGTGCAACAACCGCCTGATTAAGTGGCGGACATGCATACATGCGCACAAAACAGAATTTCGCACAGTTTTCTTCTCCGATGGGCGCCGCATTCGAACTGCTACCTCATTAATTGCACGATCGCCCACCTTAATTTATGCACGCGTGACTAGCTCTGCAATCAATTGCTGCTGCCCATCAATCTAAATCTCTGACTGCAAATCTTCGCGGATCTGCTCACCAACTGCACCGCCTGCTCCGTTGTCTTCTTCTTCTTCTCTTTTCCTATAAATAAACCACGTTCCCCTCAGTATTAATCATCCCTTCTTTTAATCCAAAGACCACCACATACCACCACACACGCTCGTTCACCTCGCCCACCACATAAGCTCCTCCATCCACAAATTCCATCGACCACACCACCATTCCTTTCCCATTTCATTTCCTAATCCCACGTACACACTCCACTTTCTCCATTTTTATTTTCTTTTCCATTCCGCCACAAACCATCACTTAATTATACTATCCCCACAAATATTATCCACCTCTAGTCCGGTGTACTAAATAGCAGAGCAGCTCCAAGAGTCAACTACAGATGATTTCTTTTACTCTTGTTTCTGTTTATTTATTTAATATGTCCGGCTAGATTATTTATACTCTGGGGAATGGTTATTATTAGTTTGTTTTAATTATGCACTTTATTTTACCGGTTTAAATTAATCATAATTTGATACAATTAATGTTATTCTCTCGCGCTTTAATAAATTACATGAGTTTATTAAATTGCTTTACGAAATCTATTTTGATCAGATCCGTGATAAATAGATTGGTCATATTAATTGTTATGTCTGTGGAAAAACTGAATCGGATTGAGGAAGTCTAGTATTTCAGATGCAAAATATATTTCTTTTTACTTAGCCGTTTACATGTGTTTTGCTTGAGTCCAAATCAGACCTTGCATGTTCTGGTAGACGAGGTCTTTAGGTTCTAGGATTTAGTCCTTAAGACTCAAAAAAAAGGAATTTGCCAAGTTATTCTTAATTTACCGGTAGATTAGCATAATTAATCAGACAAGTATAACCTGAACCCAGAGTCCCGTTTTTATCTTTTTATTAATCTTTTATTAGTCAATTTTATCTGCTTATTTTATTATTTGTAATTTGTTAAAACAAAACCCCCCTGATTTACTGCCTTTGCTAGGATTAGATTTATTTTCACATAGTCCCACGGTTCGATACCTGGTCTCATAAAACTTTACTACAGTGACCGGGATATTTGCAACCCGACGGTCGTTTGATTTGTTATTTTCTAGGATTTTATTTCTTAGTATTTAATAGGTCAAATTTATCGTTTGCAACATATCAAACCAAACAGGGCTTCTCGGCCGCAAACAATAATGCTGCCAATTCGGGTTGGGCTGAGTAGATGTAGGAGAAGTTCCTATCAATTTCTAGACTTGGTAGTGGGCCGATCATACAAGCAAGCAAGGCCCACACAAATTCAACATGTCCTCACTAGACAGTTAAATCAAACCGGGTATGGATCGATCCGGAGAGGTGCTTGGGGCATGGGCCCAGGTCACCACAAAGGAATAGGGCTTGCACGTTAATCTCTTTGGGTTTCCCCACTTTTTTCACATCACCTGAAGGTGTGCGTCTACGGTCGGGTCTTTGAATGACCAAACAAGGTTAGGTAAGGACACTGCTAGAAAAATGCTTGGGGCTAAAGCCCAGGTATTAAGGGGGTGTGATTAGACGACACCCTCCTTTTTTCCCTCACTTATTCGCATCACCTAAAAAGGTGTGAGTCCCTGACAGGGGACCCTGAGGCGGGTCCCGAGGTGAAATTGGTTTAAGTGAACCCTCACTCTCATATGATGCAAAGGTGCATGAAATTAAAGTGCACACGAAAGTAAACAAACAATGTAATAAAGCCATAAATAAACATTTTCGAGTTAAGCCCTCTTTCTAAAAATTGAACAAGTTAAAATTAAGAAGTTATCCCCAGCGGTGTCGCCATTCTGTGAGCCTCGATTTTCAACCCTACCCTATGTTGATTAAATTGATTAGGATCTAGTGGGGTTTTAAGTCCACTTATAACCTAAGATTAATAACTATGTCATATAACATTAATTATTAAAACCAAAGCTAGCTCACTAGAACCTATTATGAGTCGCCACCTAATTTTTACCTAAATAAAATTAGGAAAGGAGAGTTCAGGTTCGGGGGCTTGGTATACGACTTATTTAGGGTTCCAATTACTTGCATTACCCCTAGAAGTCGTTTTTCCTCTACTTAGTTTATTTACAGCTCATTACGAAGTCATTTTAACCTAAGTGCGTGAGCTTCTATTTTTTTTAATGTTTTTTAGCATTTTTTGACAAAAAATAAAAGTGGAAATTAAAAATACCTAACCAAGGGTTTCGAAGGCAGAATTAGGTCAAATTTTGTTTCCGTCCGTGGCTACGGATCTAATGTCCGTACCCACGGACCCTAGTTAATCTATGTGGAAAAAAAGTCAAATTAAATAGAAAAAGAAATTTTGAAAAGTCCAGGGCCACGGATAGGATGTCCGTGGGCCAGGACATTGTTTAGAAAAAACATAAGTTTTTGAAAAATTAAAATCCCGCCACCGTCCGTGGGTGTCCGTGGCCATGGACAACCCGTCCGAGGTCACAGACCACCTACGGACTGGGGTTTTCTGGTGGTTCCCGACGGTGTTTTCGGCTCAAACTTTATGGGCGTGTTCCTTGAAAGATTGACAACATGTTAGTAATCAAAAGATTTCAGTTTGAAGTCAGAATAATGATGAAACTTAACGAACAATTTAGAGGGTAGAAACGAAAACAAACAACTATACAGAAGCCGGAAAGAGTCGGTTCGAACACAAATTTCAATAGAAAGTCAGAAAGGTCGTGGGGAGTTAGAAAACTAAGATTCCTACATGTTTTACCTTCATATTTGTGGTGCTTCTTCACGTTCGCATTCTTCGGGAGCTCCGTTGATCTCGATTCTGGATTGAGTTCGAACCCAGCTTCTGACTATTAGTTATTGGTGATGTTCTTCTCATTTTGGTGCTGTTTTGGTGAAGATTTGATGATGGATGGTGTTGTGGAAATTGGAAAAGGTGTTTTTGTGGTGATTTTGTAAGATTTCGATGGAATTTTGGGGCTCAGATGTTTAAAAACGTGGGGAGGTTGTGACAGCTGAGTTTCTTGAGGTGTTAGGGTTCTTGAAGTTCTGATTTGAGCAAGGGATAAGGCTCCTTATATAGGCTTCCTTAAAGATACAAAAATCCGGTAAAAACCAAGATTTACCGACGTTTTAGCTCAAGGGCTTCCAAACGGAATTTGACTATGAAAGTTTAAACATGGGTAAAGGATGATATTTATGATTTTTCCAAAGTGGAATCGAATTTTTTGGATATTGGAATATTTTTAAATTCAATTTCTCGTCAATCAATCAGAAATTGCTAGAAAATTATTGGAAATTCGAAAAATCAAAATTCTAACGCCATTATGTCCAAAATGTCATCCTTCATCATGGATTAAAATTTCAAAGCATTTTGAATTGATTTGACCCTTATTTGGAGGAGAGAGAAAGCTCATAGGGGGCTTAGGAGCCTTGAAAAATTACAAAAAATGCCCTTGGAGATGACTAAGCTGTCCCTAGTACTCTGAAATGTGCCGATCGAACTAGGAACCCTCGCTACTTGACCAAACTAGCCTATTAGTAGAGACTCTCTTTCAGGGGGTTAAAATTATGGGTATAATAGGTTGCTTCTAGTGTTTCTTGCAGGTGCAACTTTAAGTCCACACTGCAACCAAGCTACGGTAATTGAGGCTAAAGCTCAAGTGTGGGGTAGTTCGTTCAATGCAAGAAATAATAATCTCAGGGGAGTACTAGTTTCTTAGATTTTGATACTCTCACTTCTCTTCTTTCATTTATACTTTTCGCGCTTTTCTCAGTGGGCATAGCTGCTGTGCTATAATGTTGTTTGTGTCCCGTGTGTTTTCTCTTCTGCCTGCTTCCCGAAAAGGTCTTCTGAAACCTTCCCTGGTTTGTTTGGTGAATAATGAGGACATTGTTCAAGTTAAGTGTGGGGGAGTGACCTTTTAACTAAATTGTGTGCTTAAATATTTAATCACCCCGCTTATCTTCTGTTTTTTCAAAATCAAAAACTTGAACCCTTGTGATGTGAGTGTTCTCATTAAGAACAATTGATGTTATGAATTGTGGGAAAAATGCACAAATTTTGCTTTTTGATTGCTTTTGAGGAGCATTTTACATGTGGTATGGCCATGTGATCTTATATGGTTGGATTTTTATTGCTTTGGGGTTCTTTCTTTGTTCTATCTTAGGAATTTCTAAGGAGTGTTTCATTGTGAAAATGTTTAAGGAACTTGTGAGATGCCAATGGTAGCCAACAATGAGAGCTGAGTGTTCTTAAATACAAAGGCAACATGCCTAATTTTTATCTCAACTCTTATGTAAAACAGTAAAAGTGAAACAAATGCATAAATCTATTTTTCCTTTTGTTTTTTTCTCAATGCCTATTCTTGAGAGAAGTTGTCCATGGTAAAAGTTCTCTAAGTCACCTAACCTTTAGAACTTTGAAGCACTCTGGGTCATACCCTAAAACTCTAGATTTTATTTTTCCCTATGCACACCCATGCCACCACTAAGAGATGGTTCACACACCTCGAAAATCTTAATCAACTTTTGCTTCTTCTCGTAACCTACATTTCATGATAGCATTTGTTAGTTTTCAGCATTCTTTATTTACTTGGGTGCTTCGGTTTACTTGAGGACAGCCAAAAAGGTAAGTGTGGGGTGTGATGAGTGTCCAAATGAGCATGTTTTACGGACACATTTCATATGTTAAATCAACATTTTTCAGGCTCATTTCTCCACTCTAGCTAGTTTTCCTCTTGTTTTGTGTTTTATTGATTTTTTACACATTTACTGCTTAAAGTGGAGGAATAACATAGTTAGGAATAAATTAAACGAAGAGACGAACGTGTGGGCGCAAACAGATCCAAAATTGGAGCTATAACAAAGAAGCTAGAGTAAAACGAGCTTGGACCATTTTTCGGAGTGTGGTCTGGGTATACAATTCCAGACCAAAGCAGCGAGAAGGCGTTTGAACAATTTCGAGGGTGATCCGGGTTTGTGTCTGGGTATACAAACCCGTACCAAAGCAGGGCGCGAGATTTTGGACGATTCTGACAGTGGTCTGGGTTTATTCCACAAACGGGAACCCGGACATAAAGAAAATGACGGTTTTAAGTTCCGTCATTTATTCATGCGAGGCCAGCCAATGAAGATGCACCACGTAAGCTGGTCTAGGTTTAATCCACGAACAGAAACCGGACCATGCCCCAGACGTAGCAGATTTAAGCGTTTAAAGAAAGAAAAGAGAAGAGAGAGAGGGCAGGCTCGAGAGGCAACATGCGACCAACCAGAAGAGAGAAAAAAGAGAATGAAATGTAGATGAAGAGGAAGAAGAAAGAGAAAGAAGAGGGAAAAACACATTGAAGCTCCCTATTTTACCCGTGGCTATTTCTCTCCCTTATCTCTTTTCTATCTCTACTATACTTGAGTAGTCTCCTTGTAGCTAAGGATTTGGATTTTACCCCAAATCCCCTAAAGTCCATTGTTGAATCTAGGATTGATGTTTATGCTATATTTTAATCCTTGTTCTTGATTGGAGATGATTATTGAGTGATTATGGTCTTTAAGCTTGTCTTTGTTAATTTAGGGATTTGCTGTCATTATCTTAAATTGGTTGGTTTGATATCACCGGTTAGTTTAGCATTAGTGTGGATTTTGATGGACGGGTTTCCGAAAATAGAAATCTATACCGTTGGGACAAAATCAATGTTAGCCGATTTTCACTGATTTTAAGATGAAGTTCTCATTGCAAGTTAGGGTAGATTAATGCTAAATGCTTCCGATTGAATTGGAGATTCCAACTAACATTTGGTTTCCGTTTAAATTGGTTAGGATTAATAGACCTAGATTTGGCTATTAATTAAATTTATGTTGGATAGCTATTGATCGAAGATTCGACAATTGGTAGTAAAGGGATGCGGGTGCAATTTTCCATCCTGAGCTACATCTATCCTATTTTAGATAGTTTAGTTTTATTACTTTGCTTTTATTTCACAAATCACAACCAAAAACCTCAAAATCCCCCTCAGTTTACATTTATGCAACACTAAACTTATAATTGATCAGATAGTTACGAAGTCCCTGTGGATATGACCTTTTTGAACTTCAATGACTAGGTTCACTACCCATTAGTTAGCAAGATAGTTTCACTACTATTTTGCCCAACAAGTTTTTGGTGCTGTTACCGGGGACTTCGGTCCAAATATCTGGTTTATTATATGTTTAGTATCTGTGCATATTTTTCATTTCCTTTGTTTTCCCCTTTTGTGTATAAATTTTGTTTCTTTTCTTTGTATGAACTTTAAGCTAATTGACGGTTATTATGACCCAGCTGGACATTGTAATGGCTACTCTTATGGCCAAGAAAACTACAATAAAAGGTTTATGTGTTAGAGATGTGAAGGAAACTATGACAGTTCTTAATGTCAGGTTGGAAGCTCTAGGTTGAAGGATATGATGACAGATTTTATCTCAAGATACCAACAAGATGTGAGTACATCAACCGTATTAGAGAACTATCATGAGAAGACACAAGTCGCCAACCCATGGATTGTGTGCCAAGAATGTGGAGGAGGCCATGAGTGATCTTAATGCCGGATTGCAATCTCAAGATTGGAAGGTGTCATGGAAGAGCTCATCTCAGTGACCACTGCAGAGATTGCTAAATGGCTGAAATTCAACGCTGAACAAAAAGCTATCAACATGAACCAATAGGAATTCAGTGCAAGAATTCAAGTTAATCTTTCGTTCCCTGTTTGAGCCAGAGAGTACATCACCAAATAACCAGTTGCTTGATTATGATGACAACTTGTTAGATAGAGCTTCTACTTCGACCTCATGGAGTTTCCTCCCTCTAAAGTCAACAACCAATTTGTCTCCCCCTCCCTTGTTCATCAATACAATGAGGAAGATCACATCCTTAACTTTGAGAAGGAGGAGACACCGCCTCCCTCTGAGTTATCAGAGGAGAGTGCCACCACATACTTTAAGGAGCCATCTCCCTATAAAGTTAATGTCCATCAAGGCTCTTCCTATGAGTCTCACCCCAAAGACGAGGATATCAACATCCTCGAAATTGAGGAAGAGGAGCCATCTATCTTTGATCTTCACCTGGAGCATCAAGGCCGTCCACACACATACACTAACGAAGTAGGGTAGAAAATCAAAGTTCGCCGGTTAAGTACGGAGGCCACACCAGAGTTTAAAGAAAAATTCTGCCCCGGAGTTCTCCTGAACTGCTTAACGAAGATAAGGATGTCTTCATCCCTAAATTTGAAGAGTAGTCTCCACCACAAGATGATCCTCGCACCAACGATCATCAACCTCAATATTTGGGTTGTTCTTCAAAGAAAAATGATCCCCCCAACCCACCCGTTGAAGCCCGCTTCAACTTTCATTTTTTATCCTGGAGGACTTCAATGTGGTAAGGTCAAGCCAAACACCTTAAAAATGGGCAGCTTCCTGGGAGGCAACCCAGATGAATTTCTTTCATTCTCCTTTAGTTTAATTTGTAAAGTTCTTCTTTGATTTCGTTTTTCTAAATATTAACCGTTTGTAGTTTGGTTGATTGTAGTGTTTCTTGCAGGTGCAACTTAAAGTCCACACCGTAACCAAGCTACACTAATTGAGGCTAAGGCTCAAGTGTGAGGTAGTTCCTTCAATGTAAGTCACAACAATATCAGGGGAGTACTAGTTTCTTAGATTTTGATACTCTCACTTCTCTTCTTTCATTTTTACTTTTCGCTCTTTTGTCAGTAGGCATATTTGTTGTGCTATAATGTTGTTTGTTTCCCGTATGTTTTCTCTTTTGCCTGCTTCCCGAAAAGGTTTTCTGAAACCTTCCCCAGTTTGTTCGGTGAATAATGAGGACATTGTTCAAGTTAAGTGTGAGGGAGTGACCTTTTCGGTAAATTGTGTTCTTAAATGTTTAATCCCTCTACTTATCTTGCGTTTGTCCAAAATATAAAACTTGGACCCTTATGGTGTGAGTTATTCTCATTAGAAACAAATGTTGTTATGAATTGTGGGATAAATTCTCAAATTTTTCTTTTTGTTTACTTTTGAGGAGCATTTTTTATGCGGTGTGGCCAAGTGGTCTTGTATGGTTGGATTTTTATTTCTTTGGGGTTCTTTCAGTCTTCTCTCTTAGGGATTGCTAACGAGTGTTTCATTGTGAAAATTTCTAAGGAACTTGTGAGGCACCATTGGTAACCAGCAATGAGAGTTGAGTGTTCTTAAATGCAAAGGCAGCATGCCCAATTTTTATCTCCTAATCTCTTATGCAAAAGTGAAACAGTTGTATAAATCTATTTTTCCTTTTGTTTACTTCTCAATGCCCATTCTTGAGAGAAGTTGTCCATGGTAAAAGTTCTTCAAGTCACCTAACCTTTAGAACTTTGAAGCACTATGGATCATACTGAAAACTCTAGAATTTGTTTTACCCTAAGCACACCCATGCCACCACTAAGAGATGGTTCACACTCCTCGAAAGTTTTAATCAACTTTAGCTTCTTCTCTTATCCTACAATTCATGATAGTATTTGTTAGTTTTGAGCATTCCTTATTTGCTTGGGTGCTTGGTTTTGCTCGAGGACAAGCAAAAAGGTATGTGTCGGGGGGGGGGGGTGATGTCCAAATGAGCATGTTTTATGGACGCATTTCATATGTTAAATCAACACTTTTCATGCTTATTTTTTCACTATAGCTAGTTTTCCTCTAGTTTTGTGTGTTTATTGGTGTTTTACACATATATTGCTTAAATAGGAGGAATAACATAGCCAGGAATAAAGTGGACGAAGTGACGAACGTGTGAGTGTAAACGGATCCAAAATCGGAGCTAAATGAAGTAGGTAGAGTAAAAACGAGCTTGAACCATTTTTATGAGTGTGGTTCGGGCATACAAACCTGGACCAAAGCCGCAAGTAGGCTTCTGGACAATTTTAAGGGTGGTCCGGGTTTGTGTCTGGGTATACAAACCCGAACCAAAATAGGGTGCGAGAGTTTGGTTGATTTTGAGAGTGGTCCGAGTTTATTCCCCGAACGACAACCTGGACCCGAAGAAAATGACAATTTTAAGTTCCATCATTTATCCGCGCAAGGCCAGCCAATGAAGACGCACCACGTAGGCTGGTCCGGGTTTAATCCCTGGACAGAAACTCGGACTAAGCTCTAGAGAGAGCATATTTACATGTTTAAAGAAAGAAAAGAGAAGAGAGAGAGAGAGGGAGAGACTCGAGCGGAAGAGCTCCACCCCCATTGAAACTCTCCACCTTATCCATGACTATTTATCTCCATTATCTCCTCTCCATCTCTACTATGCTTAAATATTCTCCTTGTAGCTACAGATTTAGATTTTTCCCTAGCCCCTAAACTCCATTGTTTAATCTTGGATTGATGTTTATGCTATGTTTTAGTCCTTGTTCTTAATAAAGATGATTATTGAGTGATTATGGCCTTTAAGCTTGTCTTAGTTAATTTGGGGATTTGCTTAGGCTTTGCTCTAATTTATTGTCATTATGTTAAATAGGTTGATTTAATATCACCGATTAGTTTAGCATTAGTGTGGACTTCGATGGACGGGTTTCGGGAAATAGAAGTCTATACCGTTGGGACTAAATCAATGTTAGCTGATTTTCACTAAATTTGAGATGAGGTTCTCATTGCAACTTAGGGTAGATTAATGCTTAATGCTTCCGATTGAATTGGAGATTCGAACTAACATTCAGTTCCCGTTTGAATAGGTTAGGATTAATAGACCTAGATTTGGCTATTAATTATATTCTCGTTATTTAGCTATTGATCGAAGATTCGACAATTGGTAGAAAAGGGTTGCGGGTGCAATTTTCCATCATGAGCTACATCTATCCTAGATTTGATAGTTTTGTTTTATTGCTTTACTTTTATTTCTCCAATCACAACTAAAAACCCCAAAATCCCCCCCAGTTTACATTTATGCATTTTTGTTTATGATCTTGCACAAACACTAAAATTATAATTGATTAAATAGTTATGAAGTTCCTGCGAATACGACCTTTTTGAATTGTAATGACTAGATTCACTGCCCATTAGTTAGCAAGATAGTTCCACTACTATTTTGCCCAACAGGTTTTTGGCGCCATTTCCGGGGACTTCGGTCTAACTATCTATTTTTTTTATTTGTAGGAACTTTAAGCTGATGGATGGTTATTATGATCCAGCTAGAGATTGCAATGGCCACTCTTACAGCCAAGAAAACTACAATCAATGGTTTATGTGTCACGGATGCGGAGGAAACCATGATAGTTCTCAATGTTAGGTTGGAAGCTCTAGGTTGGAGGATATGATGACAAATTATATCTCAAGATACCAACCATGTGTGAGTACACCAACCATATTAGAAGACTATCATGAGAATACACAAGTCGTCAACCCATGGATTGTGTGCAAAGAATGTGGTGGAGACCATGAGCCTCTAGATTTGAATGTCTCATGGAAGAGCTCATCTAGGTGATCAGTGCAGAGATTGCCAAATGGGTGAAATTCAACCCTGAACAAGAAGCAATCAACATGAACCAGCTGGAATTCAATGCAAGATTTCAAGCTAAGCTAGGTCATATATCACAGCAACTTGAGAGTGAAATAGTTCATGAGATGGAGCAGTCTTTTGAAGATTTGAGTTTCTCTCCGTCTCCTCCCATGTTTGAGCCAAAGAGTACACCGCCAAACAACCACATGCTTGATTGTGATGACAACTTGTCAGAAGAGAGTTTCTACTTTGACCTCATGAAGTTTCCTTCCTCTGAAGTCAACCACCAATTTGTCTCCCACTCCCTTGTCCATCAATACAATGAGGATGATCACATCCTTAACTTTGAAAAGGATGAGACACCGCCTCCCTCCGAGTCATCAGAGGAGAGTGCCACCATCTACTTCGAGGAGCCATCTCCCTATGAAGTTGATGTCCATCAAGGCTCTTCCTATGTGTCTCACCCCAAAGGCGAGGATGTCTACATCCTCAAAACTGAGGAGGAGGAGCCATTTGTGAGCCTCAATTTTTGACCCCTATCCTATGTTGATTCAAGTTGATTAGGATCTGGTCGGGTTCGAGGTCCACTTATAACCTAAGCTTAATAACTACGCCATAAAACAATAATTACTGAGCCCTAAGTTAGCTCACTAGAACCTAATTAGAGTTGCCACCTAATTTTAACCTAGATCAAATTAGAAAAGGAGAGTTTGGGTTTGGGGGCTTGGTATTCCTCTTATCTAGGGTTCAATTACTTTCATTACCCCTCCTAGATCATTTTTCCTCTACTTATGTCATTTACGGCTTATTACAAGGTCGATTTAACCTAAGTGCGCAAGTTTCTAATTTTTTTGTATTTTAAGCTATTTTTGACATAAATTAAAAGTGAAAAGTGAAATTACCTAAACTAGGGTTTCGGAGGCAGAATAGGGTCAAATTTTGTTTCTGTTCGTGGCCACGGACTTACTGTCCGAACCCACGGACCTAATTAACCTAGTTATACAAAAAAGTCGAATTGAAAGAAAACAAAATTTTGAAAAATTCCTGCCGCCGTATGAGGGTATCTGAGGCCACAGACAGGCCGTTCGGGACCCCGGATAGGTTGTCTGCAGGCTCGGACTTGCCACGAACGACGGCTTTTTGGTGGTTCTCGGTGGCATTTTCACCTAAAAAATTATGGGTGCGTAGGCTGAAAGATTTCCAATATGTGTAACACCCCTAATCCTAAACCTGTAATAATAGCGCAAGTTGTAGCATAACAGAAAATAATTCGCACCGGAAAATCAAACTATCTAACGTTTGGTGTTACATGCCGTCACTCACCCATGTGAGTAACAAGGCAACCTTATTACATCCATCAACTTCCACTCCTCACCGCTGTGATGAACAGATACTGAGCACTCTTAATATTACAAACCGAATCCAAACTGAGAAACTAAACCAAATACAACAAATTCCATAATATAATACATAATAAAACTAAAAGAGTTCTTTATTAAAACCCATCAGCTACCCTATGCCCCACACTCCTGCTTGTGTCTTCTTCAGTAAACTGAAATGTTTTGCCCATTGAAGGGCTTAGCAAACGATATGCTGGTATGCTAAATGTAGTCCTAAATCATTTGGATTCCTTAAGTCATTTAGCCATCTTGATATTAGATTCATTACATGTTGTTCCAGTTTACATCAATAATAACAATAATAATAATTGTAACGCCCCAACTCATAAAGCCACACTTATCTCATAAACCTCCAATCATTTATATTAACTTTGTAGTGGATTTCATACAATATTTGGTGTTACCGCCATTAGTGACCCACGTGACCAACTAGGCATACTAAAATCTTCATGATCTAGCTACGGTCTGATGGACCCGAATATACCGAACATTGGTACTTACAAGCCTTAGTCATTTACATAACAATCTTACAATCTCCTCACATCACATACAACTTACTAACTCAAATACCATACGAGAATACATTCACAACTCGTAGGTCACACTTAAACCCATAATACATCTACCCCATCTTACTCTCAGGACGGTCGCCTTTTGACATTCACCTGCGAAATAAAAACAGCCCCCAAAGGGGGTCAGCAAAATTGCTGGTACGATCCTCTCATGGCCCCCAAGCTAACGTGGCTACGATGACTAATTGTCGATAGCATGGAGGTTGATTAGAAGCACAACATAATAGAAAGTGCAATAAACAACAAGCCACATATGAACATTCAAGGTTCAAACATAATGAATGACCTAAAGACGTTCCCTTAACACATGAGTTAGTATTTTAACTCCTTAAATTAAGATACCTCTTAATCTAAATCCATTCTTACCTTACCTCAATCTTAGACCTTATCTCAGTCTCAACGTATCAACCGTTCTTTAATTAGAATCGGTTGTACATTATCTCAAACCTTACCACAAATCTTATCTCATTTCTTAACTTAATTAAGTCAACCGTTCTTTAATTAGAATGGTAGTTCCTTAATTCATTGTTTATCCTTGTCGGGTCAAAAGTAACCCTACCCAATGAGTTATCAGCTTCATTGGGTTAAATAAACAATATTTCTTAAATTTGGGATTTAGGTAGATCCTACCACACCATCTCAGTATGCATCCCTCCTAAGACAAGTAGTCCGAGGAGGTCAAGTCTATATGTCAACTCTAAGCGACGAGTTCGAAGACAAGTCATATTTGGAAGACGGTATTTGATAAGGATACCGACTTCCCCCAATACACATGTGCCGGTACCATTCCGGATTCCTCACTCCCCCCCCCCCCCCCCCCAAGTTCTAGTTTGTAGAAAGTCTCAAGTTAATGTTTGTTAGTTAACCTCTTTTGGTTACTCAGAAAACAATATTTGGGAGTGTTCCTTAATCTCACACAATTCTTTACTAAACATTAGTTAGTAAGTTCTCACGGTAAGTTGTGTTAGTATTCAAACATCACACAACAATACAATAAACATAATATTCCGGTTGCATGCTTTATCTTGTTTAGTGGGCACACAAAACCAAATAGCACACAAGCCGAGGGACACCTCGTTAGCAAGCAGGTCACAAGAAAACCATACCGTACACCGTCGGTCGTTTGGTTGCTTACTCTCCTCCGGAGTCCAAATTCTCAAACCCTAAGACATTCATCGAATTGGGTGGTTAATTACTTTTAATTAACCTAGCTTACTTAATCACTAATGATTTCCAACTTAATACCACTAAGTCATTGTAGTTTAAACTTAACCCCTTATGTTATTTACTTCTCTTTTTACCTCATACTTGTTCACACCTCCAATGGCCTTAAAATTCCACCAAACAACTCTTAACAACCTTATAATAGCATTACCCAACAAGCCCCCTTCATTACCACCTAAAAAGCACACTTCCTTTGTAAAAATGGCTGGTTCGGGTTTGTGTACTTGGATATAAACCCGGACCAAGTCACGGTATTAGTTTCTGGACAGTTTTTAATGTTGTCCGGGTTTATGTACCGGGTTTACAAACCCGGACCAAGGCTAAACTTGTACAGAATTGCAATTTTTGACTTCTTTTGAACATCTAATCTTGCCCAATCTTTTTCTAACCTCTCCACAAGTATTCTAACATATTTTAACATCATTTTAGCACCTTAAAACCCTCCTAATTCATGGATCAACTCACCTCCAAATTCCTTGATCATTATTCAAGTTCTTACTAAACTCTTAACACTTATATCTTAATTCCTTACACTTCCAGCATGTAAATTTTGTCTTAAACTTCAACTAACCATAGAGTTTCCTTTCAACCAATTTAACTACTCCTCAAACATCATTATTCATCCACCTTCCCTTTGCTAAACCTCCCAAGGTTATCTTGCATCTCTATGCACAAATTTCTCTCTTTTCCATTTGTTACTCATCATTCCTAAGCTATTGAACTTACCTAAACATTTCTTTCCATCCTCTTAGCACCTTAACCTTGTTCTTCTTTACCTTGACCATCCTACACCCTCTTTAGACATTTCCACCTCTTTTACTCAATTTACTCACCATTCTCATGATCATACCCTCTTATACATTCCTAGTCATTCCCTTGACCATTTACAACAATCTCCTACTATCTTCACTTCCATCACCTAAGTCCACTCATTACCATCTAAACTTAAACGTTATTAGTATACTACTAGCTTAATCACCACTTACACAAGCTTCCCAAAACTCTCATTGCTATATTCTCTTGTTCATACCTAAATCATCTTAAAACATTATACACAATTTCCTCTAGATTTTGCTCAAGTCTCAACATTCCTCATACCATGATTTCGGTGTGTTTAATACACCCACCTAACCTCTAATTCCTCCTAGACAACCCTTGGACATTCAAATCCTCAAGAACTCCTTAGTTAACTCATTTCCACTCAAATTCCTATTTAATGTCTCATAGTAAATCCTAGGTCATATCAATTCACAACCACCACTTAAACACTTTGTTTTCTACTCAAATTTCGCCATAGCTCCTTTAGTATATTATCATGCCCATATGCATTGTTTTTCTGATTCAATCATCTCACACACATCAATTCTTTTTCTCATCATATTTTCTCACCTAAATCAACCCATTCATAACAAACTCAATATAGTGCAATAATCTTAAATTGTATAGCACTAAGGCTCTTAAATGACATGGCTCTTAGGCCCTTAAATGACTTAAACTTAAACACTGAATTTCCCACATATAAAAGCTTTCAACCTGCAAATACAAACAACAATGCTCCCATAGCAATATAAGTGTTCTCATAAATCACCTTATACTTATCTTACTAACTCATTTCCATTGGCTCCTTAGTCACAAGTTCACAAGCTTGTTTAAATTCTTTCTCCTAGGTTATATAACCCATTACATAATGTAAGCTTTATGCTACATTAGTACTTATCTAAATCTCATCCCTTAAAACCTTAAGCCACCATTAGGTAAAACATTTACTTTGTTTTTCCAAGCTTTTCACAATTTTCTCCTTAGATTGCCTTGCTTGATTTTCGGCAATGACTTTAATTCCCTTGCCAATGTTCTAATTTACATTCAAATAATCTAATGGGCACTAAGCAATATGCCTAAACTCATAGAACTCATTCTTAGGTCAAAATATGTGATTTAAAGCTTAAAAGTGGATGATTACCTTTGAAGTCTCAAGATAGACTTGGGCAATGAATGAAAGAGGACCTCCACTAGTCATTGGTGATTAAAACAAGCTAGAGCAAGGCATAAAAACAAGGCTCCATGAGAGATAATTTTCGGCCATATTGAAAAGTGGTGGAAAGTTGATTTTTCTTTCACTTTCATTACCTTGGATGAATGGAGAACTAAAAGAGCTCTTCAAACTTGATTTTCCTCCATCAATGGAGTTTTCTCATGGCACCAAACTTGAGCTTTGAAGGATTTGAAAAGGTAGGAATGAAGGCCTTGATCTAACTAAGAGAAATCTATGCTTGCTTTTTGATTTGGAGCAAAGATGAACATTTGGTGAGCAATTGAAGGTAGAGGCACCATGGATGGAGCTCTCACGGTTTTGGAGCAGGGAATGGGTAGTAAAACCGATGGGGGAAGAAGGAATGAAGAGAGAGAAGAAAAAGGTAGCTTAAATGAAGATATTTTGTTTTAAAAGGTGAATAGTCTTTTTCCTTACTCCTTCCTCTTTTATTTTAATTGGCTGGCATGGTGATGACTCACCACTACTAAAACCGTCCCCCCTTCCATAATAAACATACCTAAGGCCTTGTTTGGCCATTTAAGTAATTAAAGTTGACTTAAGTCAAAACTAGCACTATTTGAGCACTATTCACTAATTAGTGCACATATTCGTGAAATTTTTGGTTTCCCATTGATTTAGGCTTCCCAAGGTGACACTAATTAGTACACATGTTGATTAAGGTGTAATCATGGGCATTTAGCCACTCAAAACTCATTTCTAAGACAATTTCTCAAAAAGGTGCTTTAAGGAGTCTTAAAGCACATTTTGTGTTTAAGCTTGTTTTTGTGCTTGGTTTTCTTTGGTAATTGATTTAACAGGTCCATTAGCATGTTATTAAAGTCTTATAATGATACTTGGGTGCTAATCAAAATCACTCCAAGCTTAGAGCACATTTTTGATTAAATTGCCTTTATGGCGTTTTCTTGTGTTTTTCTTGGTTTAAATTGTCTACCAATGTTTCTAAGGCATGTTTTAGCCTTATTACATCATAAATTGATGTTTACTTATCATACTTAGGTTTGGGGTATTTCAATAATAATAACTGTAGATGTTAAATAAACACATAACAGTTCACAACAATATCACCACACAATCAATAACCAATAATCAATATCAATAACCAAACAAGATACGCGTATTAATTTACTATACTTGTTAGTTGGCCACATGGCCCTTATCCTTTTAACCAATCGCTTAAACTTTCCAATTAATTTCCACCTCAGGCGTCATGTTAGGACAACCCTTATTAACTTATCAATGGACTGTAGTCCCCTTGGGTTCCAAAGGAACCGTTACCAGCTGACCTTATGGCCCTAGATAATTATTTTGACCGATCCGGTCGAACCTATGCACCAACAGCAGTGCCCTCTGCCATCGTCGAATGTGGACAATGGATTCCCTTGAGTGACTCTTGATATAGTCCCTCGTAGTGATCACGATGCGCAACCAGAAAGTCGAAACAGTCTGGATTCCTCTCTTTATAAGTTAGCCCTTTAGTTAATGATACAATAACCAATCCTTAAGTTAAGACTATAATAGTTGACCATCAGTTAGGTTCTCATAATACCTAAAGGTCAGTTAGTCTTGTTCCAGTTTAGATGTATAAACTTCCAGTCATGAGACGTTAGCGTAAAAATAGAACGCAGTTGTGTTGAGCAATACAGTTGTAACACCCCATCCAACATTAACAAACTTACAATAAACTGCAGCGGAAAAACATACTTCATCACATTACTTAACTCGTTGGTGTTACACGCCGTTAACCACCCACGTGGCTAACAAGGCTATTACATACACATTGTACCGGTCTGATGGGCTAGATTCCCGAGTGACTACACATTACTGACCCTTCCATTAACAATGGAAACATCATACACCTTCCAACTGTATCGAGTATTCACAACTAATGTCGATAACAATTTCGGTCTTACTACACCTACTGCATGTATACAACTTAAATGATTACCCATGTACAACGACTACCCCGTCCTACTCTCTAACGGCTTCCAGCTCTTTGTACCTGAAATCGGAAAAGAAGAGAAAGGGTGGCTCCCAAGGGGCTCAGCACCTTTGCCGGTATGGTAATCCCGCAGCCCACATACTACCGGGCCACGCACAACTAATTGTCGTCTTAGCATGCGGTTGATTATATTTACATCATGCATGTAACTTAAAACACACAACACGAATCAGTCCGCCTCAATGGGCTCAACAACAGATAACATATCCATACTTGATAGGTCACTCATGGTATTCATTACCCCTAGAGTATTTCTCCTCTAATGGAGCTACTTCCTTAATAGACGACACTTATCCATTATTCGGGTTATCCTTAAACGCCTCTTGTCACAAACTGGGATTCATATCCATGATTCTAATAATCCATATTTTACAACATATAACATACATCACATAACAACACTTTTCACGTTTCAACGTGCACATAATAACATCGCAATAGAAATTGCATTACAACAACAACACATAACATAACGGGAACGATTCTCTTAGGAACCGGCCCAAACATAGTTAATTCACTGGTGAGCCTAGAGAATGATGTCACCCCCATGGTAAGCTCGTTATACAACACTCATTACCGTCCTATTTGTCGGACGAGTAACTTAAGTTAAGATGGTTCGGGTTTTGTGGCCCGAACACACCACATAAACACATGTTCCCCCTAAACCGATCATAAGTCAGAATAGCTAAGCTTTGAAATAAGCTAATGGGAGATCATAACCCGTGAAGGAAACAACCATAATAGAGAGAAGGGTAAGGCTAAAAAGGATACCCACTCCCAAACAACGCGCGACCGGCCTAACCGGATTCCTCACCACTGTTAGTACATACTTACTTTTAGATATTAGTTAGAACCCCACTATGGAGTCTATCACATCTACACACCATACAGTATTACAACTGGGTTAAACATACAAGGGAGATCCCTACATTCACACACACATATCACATAATTAACACACGCATAGCCGTGGTTAGAACGTCCCGTGGTTCGGGTCGTTTACTCCGAATACCGAACTCTCATGTGATCCTAGACTCAGTTAACTAAGGTTAACACTTCCGAGGTTAAATGGTATCGGAGTTGAACACGCCACATAAATGAATTACTGTAAACTCATTACATGTTTTATCTTACAACGTGGCATACATACAGAAAAAAACACATTGGCATACAAGCCGGCGTAATCCGGTAGGACACAGGTTGCAAGAAAACCATACTTGTCACCGGAGTCCACTTTATCATGTCCACTTATGTTCCTCGAGCAATTCTCGAACAACTGATAATATTACATGTACTTTTATTAACATCGAGGTAACATGATTGTTTAAAGTCTAATGCTCATAACTTATCCCCGTTAACTTAGTTAAATAACCTCACATTTTAACTCGTTTTACTTTTACATTTTAATACAACTCTTCCCACACTAAATTGTCATTATAACTCACTTAACATGTCCTTAACAATCTTATAACATCATTACTTAATAATCACCATTTGTAGACAACTTTTCCTAACCTTAAACAACATTTTTGGCCAAAACAGTGGCATGTCCGAACTTGTGTCCGAACTTCCCAAGTTCAGACGCAAGCCGTGACTTAAAACTGAAAACAGACGCATGTCAGAACATGTGTCCGGACTTCGGAAGTTCGGACACGGGTCGAGGAAAATTTCAAAGTAAAATCTCATTTGTCCGAACCTGTGTCCGGACTTCCGAAGTTCGGACATAGTTCGAGACTCTGAGAATATTTACGCAACAGGGCCTGTCCGAACGTCCATGTCTGGACGGATGTTCGGACAAGCCAAAACACTCATTTTCCAAGCCTTTAAACACTTAACCAAAATCTCTAACACTTATAGTATTTCCTCCTTAGGTTTCTAAGTGGTGTTTCATGCCTATTGTAACCATTATACCACAATATTTCTTCTCCATTTGAACATCCACTCTTAAGCATATTTTCTTACAACTAAATTCCTTATGTCATCCTTGTAGTCCTTTTACAAGTTTATTCCTTCTCCTTGTTTTCCAAAGTATGCCTAAGTCCTAGAACAACTCCGAAATGACTTTGGTGTGTCCCAAAACACTCATTTGATTTCTAGAACTTCCAAAACAATGTCTAAATCCTTGTAGCACTCTAAACACCTTAATACATGCTTTCTTCCCTAGTAAAACATTTAATCATTCTCAACACTTCCAAACTCACCAAAACTATTTTTAAACACTTTGAACTTCTTATACATCATCTAAATTTTGACATGGGTTCTTCTAGCACATTGCTATACCCAAGCACATAGCTTTCACCATTAAACATTCAAGAACACCTAAAGTCCATCAAGAGTATTCTCACACTCAAACACATAGGTTTTCACCCTTTTACAACCAAAAACACTTAATCACTTAATGCACATTCCTTACACACAAACATATTGTTTTTCCTCCTTTAACCATCCAAGACACTCATCTTCACAAAGAATTTTCTTTACACACATCTAAATCCTTAAACTACACTACATCACAATATAGTGCATAAACTTAAATTGCTTGGCACTTAGGCCCTTAAATAACATGGCTCTTAGGCCCTTAAATTGCATAAACCTTAAACACTGAATTTCCCACATAACATATTGCCTTTAACCTGCAAATACACTCAACAACACATATGCCCTTTAATAGTTTCCTTGAGAGCATTTTACTAGGTCATTCACCATTGGCTCCTTAGGTATTTTATTAAGCAATACAAGCTCACTTTTCCTTTGGAATAAATTACATTGAGATAGTTTGTTTACCTCTTTTCTTCAAGATTTTTACTTGGACACTCTTGCTCTTCCTTGTTTGGAAATCGGCAAGAGGACTTGGTTACTTGTCAATATTCTAATCAATATACAAGTAACACCAATGAGCATTCAAGCTTCATGCTTAAACTCATTTACAAACCCTAGGTTATACATATTATCTTAAGGTATTAAAATGATTGTTTTACCTTGGAATGGAAAGAGAGCTTGGATATGTATCAAGAGAGGACTCCACCAAGCCCTTGGAAGATTCAAATGAAGCTAAAACAAGCAAGATAAAGACACCATTGTGAGGTGAATTTTCGGACATGTACCAAAATGAGAGGAAACATGGTTTTTCTTTGATTTTCCTTACCTTGAAGCATAAGAGAATGATAGGGCATGAGAATATAAGCTCAAGCTCATTCAATGGCGAATCCCCATGGCACCGAAATTGATTTCTTGAAGATTTGAAAAGAGGGAAATGAGGAGCTTGATCTAACTAAGACAAGGGTAGTCTTGAAATTGATTTTGGAGCATGGAATCATAAGTTACAAGTGAAAGAAGATGAAGAATGAGATGGGGCTGTAGCAAACCGAGAATGGAGCTTGGGAGAAGATGAAGAAATCGTGTGAAATGAAAGGAAAGGAGAGAATGAGGTGTGAGAGTTCAGTTTGTTAAGATATTTTACATATAAAGCAAATAGTACTTTACTTTACTCACTTTCCTTTCCTTTAATTGATTTGTGAATGGTGATGACTCACCCTACAAAAACCGGCCCCCATAATCATAATAAGGGTGTTTTGGTCTTTGTTGACCATTAACATAACTTATAATATCATATGTTACAAACTAGCTTATAATAGTTACTATTCACTAAAACAAGGCAAATAGATGTGAAATTTTTGATTTCCCATTGATATAGACTTCCAAATGTGATACTATATAGTACACATGTTAGTTAAAGAGTATTGATGGACATTTTGCCATTCAAAACTCATTTACAAGACAATTTTTCGAAAACGTGCTTTAAGACTCCTTAAAGCACTTTTTTGTTTTAACTTGTTTTCAAGCTTGGTTTTCTTTGGTAATTGATTTAATATGTTCATTTACATATTTATAAGGTATAGGTATGACCTTTAGGTCTTATACAAATTTATCCCAAGCTTAGAGCACATTTCTGCTCATATTGACTTTAAGGTATTTATTTGTGTTATATTTGGTTTAACTGTCTACCAAAGTTTCCTAAGGACTTAATTAGCCTTATTAAATCATAATTGAATATTATCAAGTCTTGGTAGGCTCTTTGGGTCCTAACCAAGTTCACTCCAAGCTTAGAGCATGTTTTGCTCAAACTGTATCTTAGTGCTTTATTGCATTTTACTATGGTTTAAATTGTTCACTGATGTTTCTAAGGCACTTTTTAGCCTTTACATACCATATTTTTAATGTTTAACAACATATCAAGGTTTGGGGTATTTCAATCTACCCCCCTTAAAATAACTTCGTCCTCGAAGTTCACACTTTCCACACATCATTTGGATAGAACGCAATAATCACTTGGAAATAAACTTCCATAACCAAACATATTTTACATCACACCCTTGGACTTAATGGTCCGGGTAACACATTCACATCCATACATAAC
The DNA here is from genome assembly GCA_023374045.1 of Limonium bicolor. Taxonomy (NCBI): domain Eukaryota; kingdom Viridiplantae; phylum Streptophyta; class Magnoliopsida; order Caryophyllales; family Plumbaginaceae; genus Limonium; species Limonium bicolor. Next base: position 86,162,868 of record CM041776.1, on the reverse strand, counting down.
ATAACATACTCACATGATAACCTCGGACTCAATGGTCCGGGTATCTTAACAACGTTTGCACAAACATAACAACCCTTAGACTCTTAGGTCTGGGTACCATAACAACATTTATACCCATAGGTCTTGATAACATAACAGCCTTTAGACACATAGGTCTATGTAACACAACAACATTTAGACTCATAGGTCTTGATAACATACACTTTTGGAAATCAAGGTCAAAATAACATTTATTACACATACCACAACATGTCTTAGCATGTATAACAATAAAAAATATCTTTGATATACACTGTGATCCCACAGAACCCGGTCGCGATGGACACCTTCCGTCCCCGTTCCTTTGGGAGATCAAAACAATCACTTAAATTTAAAATTTTTCCTTGTGAGGTTAAGTAATAGAACTTTAATTATGTAAAGTATTTATCGAAGTTTTATAAATACCAATTCAAAATCCTTTTTGAAAACACATACAGCTCCAAGTCCAACTTATGCTCTTTGCTTCTTTTCTTAGCGTGGTTAATTGTGACCACTTATAGGGAGCTTCAAGAATCATCCAACCCTGATGTGATCAGCATCAGTGTCGAACTATCCTTCCACCCAATTTGTGTTCGGCTTCCCTTGATCTCATGATAATCAAGTTTCACCTCCCATTTCAATTTCAAGCATCAAATAAATCACTCATTTCCAATTTTCTATCTTTTAAATCATTCAAATCATGATCATACATCTCCAAGGGATAGAACTCCATCTATCAGTTACCTCCATTCACCTTAACCCTGTTGCCTAGGAAATCTTATTCTCACTAGGTTCAATGTCGGTTCATACCCTTTTATGAATCACTATATAGTAATATATACACATATATTTTATCAAAATACAACACACAGTTTCACATTTATACACTGTCGGGGTTTTTGTTCCCCCGGGAGTTTCTCTACTCCCCACACTTGTACTATCACACACAACTGTTAACAAATAAACACACTTATCACAATGGTATTCGCATCTTCTGTGTGCAATTACCACAATTAAACCATGAATGAATGCGTATGTTTACGTAACACACGCACCAATCATCAAAACAAATTATTTGTGCTATGCACAACATAAGTCACGTACACTTGTACGGTAATACACACTAAGTGGTTTTGCGCTCTACCCCCCTTAAAAGGGATTACGCCCACGTAATCAATCACTAAACATTGGCTTAAAGTGTTCTGCCGTCGTGAAGTATCTTAACTTCCACGCGGTCTATTATACAATGCATTCCGATTAGAGGATCTTAACCATATTGGCGGTTTAGTCCCTAAATCAAGAATTCTCATTGGAGTTTGCTCTAACTCTAAACTGGTTTCGGTTCTGGCCTGTGAGGCTTCTAGGCGTTAATAATTAGCCATTCACTCGTATTCACCATGCACATTCAACATTTGAATTACTGGCTCACTAGTTTCTGCTGTGAAACTCTAATAACTGTAGGGCTCAAGTTGCCCCACTCGTTATTGTTACCGTATTTTTCACCTCCCATTTATCACCTTTATCTTGGTAACAATGGTTTCTCAACCGACGTGTGGTATCTCTTACCGTTAGCTAACTCGGTGAGTTACAAAACCTTCCATCCACTTCTCTAATAACTTACTGTGTAAACTGCTACGTATTTCACAATGATTGACTTGTTTCCCTCAGACTTACTGTCAGTTGAGGTTGAGCTACTATTTAGTGGGTAGTGCTCTCTCAGCTATTTCCCACACTTGAGGTATATTCCATACCGATATCTAGTATTCCGTGTTATTGCTGTCACTTGTTCTTAATCATACCTCCACATTTGATTATGTACATGTATTCTTTCATTGGTGCGGCCTTGCATTTCCTATGCATCGACGATTATAACATTATTCCTCCACAATTAACATGTTTCCAATTCCTAGCTATCCCACTCGATCATTACTGCGCAAGTGCAACACCAAAACACTCAGTCATACAGAGTGCAGAGGCGTGAACTCTTGACAGCAAATCTCTCATGCGATTCGCAACGGAATTCACACTATGTTTCATTGAGATTCTGTTCTCGTAATATTGGCTACTGGCTTACTGCCTAGTTTGTTTATCATCACTTACCTTGCATCACCACTGAATTTAATTCATAACTGCTCTTATCTGCCATATCATTATTTAACAACACTTATACAACGGTCGCGTGCTGCGTACCATGCTCTTACTTATTGTGTAACACCAACTTATATGGTATTTACTGTCACATTAACTTCCACACATATACTTACATCATTCGTATTATGGTTCATCATTCATTTGGATGACTACTGAATGCTCCTTGAGCATTGATCATTCGAGTCACAAGCCGGCATTATTCAGCTCGGTGCTTCACTTATACACACATGCTACTAAACTATCTACTCTCTTTCAATAATAATATCATCCATCCTTAACATATTTCTTGAACTTGGTTCACATAACTACCGCTGTTGCGGTCTCACAATATCGAGAGGTATTCCCACTCTTAATGCAGTGGTTCGTTTACCACTCTATTCACTTATACAACATAAAATTTTGCAATCAATTAAATTTATATAACATATCTTACTTGTGGCTTATAAGCCTTATTGCCTTGAGCTGCGCTCATTGCAGGCTGTCCACACACATGTACTTCTCTGTACAACATTACATGGTTAGAGGATGTATTGGGCTCCATGATAGGGTCGTTGCATCACGTTTCCTTTCATGGGATGCCTCTTAGGATTGTCAGTCCGTTTCCTGGCAACTTATGTCTAAACTGGGTGTTAGTTTCAACCTTTGTGTTTCTGTCATGCCATTTCGTGCAACAATTGTTGATGTGAACACCCTTTAAGGATTGCTCCTGGGTGTTACTAAGTTATGCCTTTACATCTGGTTCGCACTCATTGGTACATTCAGTTAGCCACGCCGTTTGCGTTCTTAACTGGCTTATTATCCTCTTCTGTGAATATTAACATTTCCTGGTAGTGTAGGTACTCATTCTGGGAGTTTCATCCCGTTCATTGCACACTAATGTGTCCACATTAGGCATCTGCCTCGTCATGTACAGGTTGGGTATTCGTCCCAGCTATCGTGTCTTATCTCTCGTGGCACTTGAGACATATGATATTTCTTTACTTACTAATCAGTGCACTTCGCACTTCCTGACTCTTAAACATTTCGTTGAAAGGAATTCACTAATTCCTTTAGTCTCGTTAACTTAACTGAGTTCCTTAACTTCAACCATTCATGGTAATCCTTAGCTCTTGTTTGACTTATACTACTGACCGTAGTACGGAGTCGACTACTTCCCGTGTTCCGGACTCTACTCGTATACATATGTGGGGTACCATGCTGATACATTGCTACTTACCCAACTAACCCATAAGTAGGTCTGTCAGGCCCACAAGCTCTTATCGGAGTGCAGTCGTCCCACATTACTGTTGGTACACTCGTAGTGTCCGTCACACGCCTAGGTGAAGTATTCTGTTGTCAACTCCCCTTATATTGTCCTGTGACAATATGCACCCTGTGCTTCCCGAACTTAATCGAGGGAAAGTTTATCCACTGTTGTATCTTTATCAACTGCCCTTGGTTTTACTGGTTTGGTTTAGAAGAAGATTATAAAGAAGTGTTGGTCTGAAAGAAAATCTGGTTTTCAAAGAAAAGAGTTTGAAATAGACCTAAGCTTAAAAGAAAAAAAATTCTCATGGTTTTACAATGCCTTCTTGACTTAACCAAATCTAGCTTCTTGCTGACTGGTGTACTTCCAATTACAAAGGTTAGGCCGTTAAGCCCTTCCACAGTTATGATGATCTCACTTAACTTCATGGTACATTACCAAGTACTTTGTAGTGGTTATAAATTTCCCGAACAGCCCTGTTATAGCAGCACTTGCTATAGCAAGTGAGCCATGCTAACTAGCTATCGGTTAAGCACACATACTGGTTGCCGTATTGTTCTTACTCGCACTATTATCGGTGGCCTTGTTGGCCCTTACTCGACCTTACAGTCTTGACAATAACCCTCTGGGTAACTTCTCACTGTATTCATATGATAATTATCAACTGGGGTGTCTCCCATTCTTGGAGTCCCCTTTCTTTTTGTATTGTTTCCTCTTCGTAGCCCGTTCCACGCATTGTCGTGGTTACTGAGACTTGTCTCAGGTTGGCCACCACGTTGTAGTTCCTTTGTCGGTTGGTATACCGTTGGTGTATCATTTAACAACTGTAGTCCCGTAGACACTCGTCTCAGGTTTCATTACTGCACTTCTTGTCGGTTGCACGGTTGGTGCGTTGCAAGCTGGTTATTCTCGACTGCTCGGCATGTCGACCCAGGTTGCCGGAAATTCTATTCTTCTATGCACAGATTCTTCACTCTTCGCTATGAAATGCGGTTAACATTGTTCAGATGGGAACCGTCTCCGGGATTCCTAGTTTTCGGGATCTACCGTATGACAGGTTCTCCGTACCATTAGAGGTATTTAATAACAGCCAGATCGGGTATTCCCGAGTATGAGAGGACTTTCATCTCTCTGGCGTTCTTTCCCAAGTTATGAAACAGGGATTGTGGAGGGTGGGATGGATATTGTAGGTTTCCAATACACACTGGAAATTCCTATCTAGCGTATCTCTTACGCTATCACTCAACCCTAAACCCAAAGTACTAAAATCCTAACTCAGTACTTCCTAAGCTAGGTAATTCAGTCATCAGAGCGATACTTCGCTCTGATACCACTTTTTGTAACACCCCATCCAACATTAACAAACTTACAATAAACTGCAGCGGAAAAACATACTTCGTCACATTACTTAACTCGTTGATGTTACACGCCGTTAACCACCCACGTGGCTAACAAGGCTATTACATACACATTGTACCGGTCTGATGGGCTAGATTCCCGAGCGACTACACATTACTGACCCTTCCATTAACAATAGAAACATCATACACCTTCCAACTGTACCGAGTATTCACAACTAATGCCGATAACAATTTCGGTCTTACTACACCTACTGCATGTATAAAACTTAAATGATTACCCATGTACAACGACTACCCCGTCCTACTCTCGAACGGCTTCCAGCTCTTTGTACCTGATATCGGAAAAAAAGAGAAAGGGTGGCCCCCAAGGGGCTCAGCACCTTTGCTGGTATGGTAATCCCGCAGCCCACATACTACCGGGCGACGCACAACTAATTGTCCTCTTTGCATGTGGTTGATTATATTTAAATCATGCATGTAACTTAAAACACACAACACGAATCATTCCGCCTCAATAGGCTCAACAACAGATAAAATATCCATACTTGATAGGTCATTCATGGTATTCATTACCCCTAGAGTGTTTCTCCTCCAATGGAGCTACTTCCTTAATAGACGACACTTACCCGTTATTCGGGTTATCCTTAAACGCCTCTTATCACAAACTATAATTCATATCCATGATCCACATAATCCATATTTTACAACATATAACATGCATCACATAACAACACATAACAACATTTTTCACGTTTCAACGTGCACATAATAACATTGCAATAGAAATTGCATTACGACAACAACACATAACATAACGGGAACGATTCTCTTAGGAACCGACCCAAACATAGTTAATTCACTGGTGAGCCTAGAGAATGATGTCACCCCCATGGTAAGCTCGTTATACAACACTCATTACCGTCCTATTAGTCGGACGAGTAACTTAATAGCTAAGCTTTGAAATAAGCTAATGGGAGATCATAACCCGTGAGGGAAACAACCATAATAGAGAGAAGGGTAAGGCTAAAAAGGATACCCACTCCCAAACAATGCACGACCGGCCTAACCGGATTCCTCACCACTGTTAGTACATACTTACTTTTAGATATTAGTTAGAACCCCACATGGAGTCTATCACATCTACACACCATACAGTATTACAACTGGGTTAAACATACAAGGGAGATCCCTACATTCACACACACATATCACACAATTAACACACGCATAGCCGTGGTTAGAACGTCCTGTGGTTCGGGTCGTTTACTCCGAATACCGAACACTCATGTGATCCTAGACTCAGTTTACTAAGGTTAACACTTCCGAGGTTAAATGGTATCGGAGTTGAACACGCCACATAAATGAATTACTGTAAACTCATTACATGTTTTATCTTACAACGTGGCAAACATACAGAAAAAACACATTGGCATACAAGCCGGTGTAATTCGGTAGGACACAGGTTGCAAGAAAACCATACCTGTCCCCGGAGTCCACTTTATCATGTCCACTTATGTTCCTCGAGCAATTCTCGAACAACTGATAATATTACATGTACTTTTATTAACATCGGGGTAACATGATTGTTTAAAGTCTAATGCTCATAACTTACCCCCGTTAACTTAGTTAAATAACCTCAAATTTTTAACTTGTTTTACTATTACATTTTAATACAACTCTTCCCACACTAAATTGTCATTATAACTCACTTAACATGTCCTTAACAATCTTATAACATCATTACTTAATAATCACCATTTTTAGACAACTTTTCCTAACCTTAAACAACATTTTTGGCCAAAACAGTGGCATGTCCGAACTTGTGTCCGAACTTCCCAAGTTCGGACGCAAGCCGTGACTTAAAACTGAAAATAGACGCATGTCCGAACATGTGTCCGGACTTCGGAAGTTCGGACATGGGTCGAGGAAAATTTCAAAGTAAAATCTCATTTGTCCGAACCTGTGTCCGGACTTCCTAAATTCGGACACAGTTCGAGACTCTGAGAATTTTTACGCAACAGGGCCTGTCCGAACGTCCATGTCCGGACGGATGTTCGAACAAGCCAAAACACTCATTTTCCAAGCCTTTAAACACTTAACCAAAATCTCTAACACTTATAGTATTTCCTCCTTAGGTTTCTAAGTGGTGTTCATGCCTATTGTAACCATTATACCACAATATTTCTTCTCCATTTGAACATCCACTCTTAAGCATATTTTCTTACAACTAAATTCCTTATGTCATCCTGTAGTCCTTTTACAAGTTTATTCCTTCTCCTTGTTTTCAAAAGTTTGCCTAAGTCCTAGAACAACTCCGAAATGACTTTGGTGTGTCCCAAAACACTCATTTGATTTCTAGAACTTCCAAAACAATGTCTAAATCCTTGTAGCACTCTAAACACCTTAATACATGCTTTCTTCGCTAGTAAAACATTTAATCATTCTCAACACTTCCAAACTCACCAAAACTCTTTTTAAACACTTAGAACTTCTTATACATCATCTAAATTTTGACATGGGTTCTTCTAGCACATTGCTATACCCAAGCACATAGCTTTCACCATTAAACATTCAAGAACACCTAAAGTCCATCAAGAGTATTCTCACACTCAAACACTTAGGTTTTCATCCTTTTACAACCAAAAACACTTAATCACTTAATGCACATTCCTTACACACAAACATATTGTTTTTCCTCCTTTAACCATCCAAGACACTCATCTTCACAAAGAATGTTCTTTACACACATCTAAATCCTTAAACTACACTACATCACAAATAGTGCATAAACTTAAATTGCTTGGCACTTAGGCCCTTAAATAACATGGATCTTAGGCCCCTTAAATTGCATAAACCTTAAACACTGAATTTCCCACATAACATATTGCCTTTAACCTGAAAATACACTCAACAACACATATGCCCTTTAATAGTTTCCTTGAGAGCATTTTACTAGGTCATTCACCATTGGCTCCTTAGGTATTTTATTAAGCAATACAAGCTCACTTTTCCTTTGGAATAAATTACATTGAGATAGTTTGTTTACCTCTTTTCTTCAAGATTTTTACTTGGACACTCTTGCTCTTCCTTGTTTGGAAATCGGCAAGAGGACTTGGTTACTTGTCAATGTTCTAATTAATATACAAGTAACACCAATGAGCATTCAAGCTTCATGCTTAAACTCATTTACAAACCCTAGGTTATATATATTATCTTAAGGTATTAAAATGATTGTTTTACCTTGGAATGGAAAGAGAGCTTGGATATGTATCAAGAGAGGACTCCACCAAGCCCTTGGAAGATTCAAATGAAGCTAAAACAAGCAAGGTAAAGACACCATTGTGAGGTGAATTTTCGGACATGTACCAAAAAGAGAGGAAACATGGTTTTTGTTTGATTTTCCTTACCTTGAAGCATAAGAGAATGACAGGGCATGAGAATATAAGCTCAAGCTCCTTCAATGGCGAATCCCCATGGCACCAAAATTGAGTTCTTGAAGATTTGAAAAGAGCGAATTGATGAGCTTGATCTAACTAAGACAAGGGTAGTCTTGAAATTGATTTTGGAGCATGGAATCATAAGTTACAAGTGAAAGAAGATGAAGAATGAGATGGGGCTGTAGCAAACCGAGAATAGAGCTTGGGAGAAGATGAAGAAATCGTGTGAAATGAAAGGAAAGAAGAGAATGAGGTGAGAGAGTTCACTTTTTTAAGATATTTTACATATAAAGCAAATAGTACTTTACTTTACTCACTTTCCTTTCCTTTAATTGATTTGTGAATGGTGATGACTCACCCTACAAAAACCGGCCCCCATAATCATAATAAGGGTGTTTTGGTCTTTGTTGACCATTACCATAACTTATAATATCATATGTTACAAACTAGCTTATAATAGTTACTATTCACTAAAACAAGGCACATTGATGTGAAATTTTTTATTTCCCATTGATATAGACTTCCAAATGTGATACTATATAGTACACATGTTAATTAAAGAGTAATGATGGACATTTAGCCATTCCAAACTCATTTACAAGACAATTTTTCAAAAACGTGCTTTAAGACTCCTTAAAGCATTTTTTGTGTTTTAACTTGTTTTCCAGCTTGGTTTTCTTTGGTAATTGATTTAATATGTTCATTAACATATTTATAAGGTATAGGTATGACCTTTAGGTCTTATACAAATTTATCCCAAGCTTAGAGCACATTTCTGCTCATATTGACTTTACGGTATTTATTTGTGTTATATTTGGTTTAACTGTCTACCAAAGTTTCCTAAGGACTTAATTAGCCTTATTAAATCATAATTGAATATTATCAAGTCTTGGTAGGCTCTTTGGGTCCTAACCAAGTTCACTCCAAGCTTAGAGCATGTTTTGCTCAAACTGTATCTTAGTGCTTTATTGCATTTTACTATGGTTTAAATTGTTCACTGATGTTTCTAAGGCACTTTTTAGCCTTTACATACCATAGTTTAAATGTTTAACAACATATCATGGTTTGGGGTATTTCAACAGTATACAATAACATATACAGAAATCACAGATATCGCTCTTAACAATTAAACATACAACATCTGGACCTCAGGAAAATCCTTAGGACATTCAGACCACACAATTAACGTACTGTTCACCGTGTAACTTGCTAGCTTGACAGTTCACGCTTTATCAGTTTCTCCTCGTACGCTGTTATAATTACATGCTATACTGGGTAACGTTAATACAACTATTCACTAAGTATTACAGTACTATCACTACAGAACTAGTACTCGTAGTATACTAACCCCGTATGTTCTTTATTTCTCCCTGTTATTTAACAGTGGTTCGAGGTAGTTTAACAGTCTGTTATTTTTTTGTAGTAGCTGCATGTGATAATGAATTTCCATTGTATTGTATATTTCTATTCCTTTAATCCTATACTCATTATTGCTTCGACTTATTCTTCGTATTATACAATTTGGTTATTTTTATTATAACCATCTTTATTTTATAAACTTTACATTATACTCCATAATATATCATATTACTTAGTTCTAATTCCTTTCTTTATTAAATTACAAAACTAACCTTATAATTTCGGTAATTCTAAATTAAACACATTAACTTTTATAAATTACTAAATAACCATATAACTTTTGGTAATTGCAAATTAAATATACTAACCTTTATAAATTGCTAAATATCCACATAACTTTCGGTTTTGACATTAACTTTCCCATAATTACATTTTAACTCCAAAACTTTGTATAAGTTACATATTAACTCATAAAATATAGTTTTAATATTTAATTTTCTTAAATAACCGAAATGGCCCATATACTTTTATAAATTACATTTCCCCCTTGTCCAATTCGGTTTTACATATTAATTTCTATAAATTACATATTCACCCCAAAACTTTTGTAAACTTAATATTTTATGTCATAAATCATTTTAATCCAAATTTTTTGGTCAACACTTTGACCAAGACTTAATTTCATAATTAATACTTTAATATACCCAGAAAAACATATGTATTACCAAATAGTCCCAAAACTTTATAAATTATTATTTTAACACTTAAACACTTGTTTAAATTCACCAAAATTCATAATATTAATTCCTACCTTATATTATATCATAAGTATACCAAATTAACTCTTTAACTCTCGGTAATTATTATTTGTACACTAATCTTTTCAAAATTTACATTTTAGCCACATAAATTAATGAACTAGCCAATTAAATACTTATAGCTATTTTTAATATACCCAAAATTTATAATATGAGTTAATATACTTATATTCTTCAAAAATCACCAAATAAAATACTTTGCTCTCGGTTTTAATAATCTTTTACCATATGACTTTAAAACTTGATTTATACCTTATAATAAGTATATATAAATGTATATAAGCCATATAACACTTCTAAAAATTATGCTAACGACTTAGAATGATTATAAACTCAAAATAGAGCATTTAACTCTTAGATAATTCGGCCTAATTATTTAAGCATCATAATTTAATTTTGTGACACCAAAATTATACCTTAAAGTAATAATCTTACCTTATATGTTATAAATTATTTTCTTGGTATTATAACCTATAGTTTTTGGCCTTAATATTACTAAGGTTTGTACATAAATTTTATACTAAAGTTTGAAGCTTAAATCAAACTTAACCTTAATAGATTTAATTATAGAAACTTACCCAAAAATCTTAGTATGAGTTTATACACTATATTATATCAAAGTTCACCAAATTTAATTAGTAATTCTCGGCTACAATTTAATCTAGCCACCAAGTTTTGGTAAATTAAATTTTTTACCCTTAAACTTATAAACTTAATATCTTAGGTATTAAAATACCTAATTAACTTATCCAAATATTTTATAACATCTTAATATATAGTATTAAGCTATAATATACCAAATTGGAGTTTATATTTTCGGCAATAATTTTTATAAGCAAATAATTAACTTAAAATTCCTTAAATCAATTCTTAAACCTTAACTCCATATTTAATTAATTGCAACACATATTTAAGACCTTAATGATTTTGGCTTTAATTTAATAAAAGGGTGATTAATGGTTTAATGTTATAAAACATAGTTTAAACCATAGATCTACATATATATACTTAGATAAATTACTTACCCTCTTGTGAAATGATTTTTCCATTGGTTTCTCCTTGGATCTTGGGTCACACAGCCTTGATCTATTCTCCTTGTAGGTGCCTTGAATATTAGAACAAGGATACCTTATGTTAAACCTTGAATTTCTAACTAAACCTTAAGAAATTTACTTAGGTATTATATATAAGATTTGTAATAAAGATTACGATTTACCTTGATGTTTCAAAGTGGTGTTCAAGAACACTTATATTTTCGGCCTTGACAAGGAGAAGAGGAATGAATTAGCTCTTGAAGATATCTAAGCTTATAACTTAGAAATAACTCTTGCAAACCTTGAAATCAAAGATTTACCTTAGGAAAAATGGTATAAGCTCATGCCTAGATTGAGGTTTGATGAACATCTTGTCAAACCATGTAGAAGTTGAAGTTAATGAGAGGAAGAAACATGAATAAAATCGACCATGGACTTGTCTTGGAAGAAAATGGAGTTTTAAGGTATTTTTCTTACCATAAGCCTTCAAGAACCTTTCTTAGGTGTTTCCTTTCATTAGCCATGAAATTTATAGCTTTAACGGTGATTGGGGTTGACCTAGATCAATGGAATGAATTAGGAGAACCTCCTTGGTGCAAGGAACCGAAAATTAGCTTGGAAATGGCATGAAAACATAACTAGATTAACTTAGGAAAAGAGAGCTCTTACCAATGGAACTTACCAAGCTTGGAATGAGAGAGTGTTCGTGTGAGTAAGGGAAGGAGGAAGGAGTTCAGATCGGCACTTAGTAAGGAAAGAAGAGACAAGTCTCACCATTTGTCAAAATTTGGTGGGAATAATTCATTTTAGTCAAAAAGGGAGGCAATTAAGTCTAAAGCTCCAATCAGTGGGATAATGTGTTAAAAATTGAGGTCAAGGGAAAAGGATTAATCGGCAAGGACTTTTGAATACAAACAACTTTGACAAAAGTGGTGATATAAGGTAAGAAAAATGATTTTAAGACATGAAAATCAGGTCTTTTTGTAGCCAAAATCGGCAGGTATAGGGAGGGTGGGTCACCCTTGTTATCCCCTGATTATTATATTTAACTTTGGTCCTTTTAACAATATCAACTCGTGGTTATTCAATTCTACAAGTTAAATGTGTAAACGCATTTTTTCGGTACCCGAAAAGTTCGTTTTTGCGCTCAAAGAACAATTTGGAAAATAAATTGTTCCAACGAGTTTTAAATGTTTATAGACATTTTTTAGGGTCAATAATAATATATTAAGGTGTTACATTGAGTTATATGGGTTATATCAACTCATGACATAATTTCCGGGCTACCGGGACATTCCCGAGCAAAATAGAAGCGTTAAGAATTTCCCCCGAGCACTTGGTGTATTTTTGAAAAAGTAGGTCGAGAATTATCTTTATAATGATGAATAATGATATTAGGAACTCTAAGAATGATTTATATAGGAGTTCGTGCCACTTCGGTACCTCTCCGGGGCATTCCTGGGGGTTTATGGGGCCCCCAACGGGAACCTCCGAGCACTTTGTATTTAACTGAGAATTTAGCATGAGAACTTCATCTTATATGTCTAATAAGGTGTTATGGTGCATTTGGAATGAAACGTAATGCTTTATTCCATCTTATAAAATATTTTCGGGACTTTCAGGCCTTGAGGGAGGTGTGTGACTCTCCCGGGCATTTTACATTTATACTCAGTTCTAACTGAGGACTTGTGTTTTAAAGGTCATATAATGATCCTTAGTTGACTTGGTATGAGTTTTATAGTTCATATACCATAGTTAGCTTAAGGTCCGGCTTTAACGCTCGTTGTTGACCTTAAGGAGTTTTGGTGCGTTTTAACGCCTAAGTGTTTATATATTTTCTTAGGGTGTTATAATCCCCCAAATAATATATATTTCCCATTATTTAATTATTTAAATGTCAGGGGTATTTCAGTCTACCCCCCTTGAAAGGACTTCGTCCCAAAGTCATAACTTATACTTATTCCTCCTATGGAATCAAGTTCCTCATATCTATTCATGTATACTTATCATCCTTAGGTGTCAATACTATATTGATACCTCTACATTCCACCAGTCATTTGATTGCTCATGACAATCAATGCAAATAACATAAATACTTTGATAGATACTGTAAAGTAAATAAGTACTTCCATAAACATCCATGTGTTACATAGAACATAACAATAACCATCCAAGTGTTACATAGACACATCAATAACCATTCAAGTGTCACATAGGACACATCAATAACCATTCACTCAAGTGCACACATGCACAACAATCAAACACAAACAACATAACACAAAACCAAAACCTGACTGCAAATATGCAAGTCGCATGTGGTGCTCTACCCCCCTTAAAAAGGGTTACGCCCACGTACCCCCACAAGTATACACACACTAAAGAAAGAGTTCTGGATACTTGTCTCGCATGGAGTCTTCTAACTCCCATGTCGCCTCCTTCATGGCGTGGTTTGACCACAGAACCTTGACCATTCTAATGGTCTTGTTCCTGGTCTCCCTAGTCTTGGAGTCTAAAATGCGAACTGTGGTCTCCTCATATTGGAGTGTAGGATCTAGCTCGAGTGTCTCAGGCTCTAAGATATGTGATGGGTGAGGCACATACTACTTTAGCTGAGAAATGTGAAACACATTGTGCACTCTCCCAAGCTCAACAGGTAAATCTAATATGTAAGCTACTGGGCCCACTCGCTCCGTGATAAGGTACGGTCCTACATACTTCGGGTTAAGCTTGCCCTTCTGCCCAAATCTAAAAATTCCTTTCATTGGTGAAACTCTGAGGAAGACTCGATCGCCTACTACGAACTCGAGGTCTCTCCACCGGACATCAGCATATGACTTCTGTCTATCCTAGGCTATCTTCATGTTCTTGTGTATTTGCACAATATCCTCTTTCATCTGGTCTAGGTACTCTGGCCCTAAGATGATATTCTCACTGGCCTCGTCCCAACAAAGAGGTGTCCTGCAAGGTCTGCCGTACAATGCCTGGAATGGTGGCATCTGAATGCACGCATGATAATTGTTGTTGTAAGGAAACTCGATCAGATGTAGTCGATCTATCCAGCTTTCCTGGAAGTCTAAGGCACAAGCTCTAAGCATGTCCTCTAATGTCTGAATTGTTCGTTCACTCTGACCATCTGTCTGTGGGTGAAAGGCGGTACTTAGCTTCAGCTTCGTACCCAATGCCTCCTGAACTTGCTGCCAAAACCTGGAAACAAACCTTGAATCTCTATCTGACACAATCGATTTAGGTACACCGTGGTGTCTAATGATCTCTCTCTAGAAGAGTTCTGCCAGCTTGGGGACTTTCCAAGTGTCCTTGATAGGAATAAACTTTGCTACCTTCGTCGGTCTGTCGACGATGACCCATATCATGTTAGCACCTCCTCTAGTCGGTGGAAGACCTACTACGAAATCCATGGATATATCCACGAACTTCCAATATGGAATGGGCATCGGCTGTACTAAACCGCCCGATCTCCGGTGCTCAAACTTCACTTTCTGACACGTCATACATCTTGCCACAAACACTGCAACATCTTTCTTCATACCACTCCACAAGAAATGTAATTTCAGATCCTTGTACATCTTTGATGATCCTGGGTGTACTGATAAGGATGAGCAATGAGCTTCCTGTAGTATCTTTTCCTTCAAGTCGGGGCTGGACTCTGGAATGCACAAATGGCCATTCAGTCTGATTAACCTGTCTTCACTGAGTACAAAATCATATTTCTGTCTCTCAAAGATACCGTCGGTCAACTGCTGCCTAATCTTCATGTATTGGTCATTATTCTAAGCACAACGTACCTCCTCGATGAGGCCGTTGTCTCCTGTCATGGCAAATAAGGAAAGAGCTCTACGGCTCAATGCGTCAGCAACAACATTTGCCTTGCCCTCCTTGTACCTGAGGCCGATGTCGTAGTCCTTTAGAAACTTGACCCATCGCCTCTGCCTCATGTTCTGCTCCTTCTGAGTGAATAAATGTTGAAGGCTCTTGTGATCTGAGTAGACTATCACTGTAACTCCATATAGGTAGTGGCGCCAGATCTTCAGTGCGAACACTACTGCTCCCAATTCCAGATTGTGAGTCGGGTAGTTCTCTTCATGTTTCTTCAGGTGTCGTGATGCATAAGCGATAACCTTGCCATTCTACATGAGTACACACCCAATCCCTGTGCCTGAGGCATCACAATAAACTTCAAACCCGTCGGTTCCCTCTAGAATGGTGAGTATGGGTGCCGACGTCAGTAGATCCTTCAGTGTTTGAAAGGAACGCTCGCAATCCGCTGTCCATACAAATGGAGAGTCTTTCTTCATCAGGCTAGTCATCGGTTTCGCCAGTTTGGAGAAGTCTTGGACAAATCTGCGATAGTAACCAGCTAATCCCAAGAAACTACGGATATCTGTCACTGTCTTCGGTCTTGGCCAAGTCTTAACTGCCTCAATCTTTGCAGGATCAACAGATATACCGCTGGCTGATATAACATGCCCTAGAAAAGATACATTGTCTAGCCAGAAATCACACTTCGAATGATTGGCATATAATTGGTTCTCTCTCATTGTCTGCAAAACTTGCTTTAGATGCACCCCGTGCTCGTCCTTGGTCTTCGAATAGACTAGAATGTCGTCGATGAATACAACCACTGATGAGTCTAACTGCTCCCTGAATAACCGGTTCATAAGATCCATGAATATAGCTGGGGCGTTCGACAAGCCAAATGGCATAACTGTGAACTCATAGTGCCCATAGCATGTTTGAAAGGCTATCTTCTCTATATCTTCATCCACTATCCGTATCTGGTGGTATCCTGATCTCAGATCAATCTTCGAGAAAACTGTAGCTCTTAACTGGTCAAACAGATCGTCAATCCGTGGTAACGGGTACTTGTTCTTCACTGTGACTGCGTTAAGCTCCCTGTAGTCAATGCATAGTCACATGCTACCATCTTTCTTCTTCACAAACAATACTGGTGCTCCCCTTGGTGATGCACTCGGTCTGATGAAACCTTTGTCGAGCAGATCCTCTAACTGAATCTTCAGCTCTTTCATCTCTGCTGGTGCCATTCTGTAGGGTGCTTTTGCAATAGGCCCCGTGCCTGGTATTAAGTCGATGAAGAACTCAACATCTCGCTTAGGTGGCATCCATGGTAGATCTTCAGGAAATAAATCAGGGTAATTTGAAACGACTGGTATGTCTGGCTGTGTCTGCTCCTCCTGCCTCATGTCCTAGACATAGCACAAATAGACTGGCTGTCCCTTCTTCACTTTCTTCATCAAGGATATAGCAGATACTAGATTAAAAGTTGGTTCTCTTGGAGTACTGCGATATGAAACTGTCTTGCCCTTCGGGCTCTTCATAATATTAAAATTAGTGAATCATATCTTCATTTTAGTGTATTATCGTAAACATATAAAATAAAAAATTTAAACAGAATACAAAACAAAACAATATTTGGTATGTATGAACAATACAAAATTCATCATATAAGGTTTAAAATACACCATACAACAAAAATAATACACTATAAAATAATAATGATTTTTTATCGGTTCCAAAGTTTGTAATCTAATTCACCACTTATTACTTAATGAATCATAATATCAATTTTAATGAATTATAATACAAAATTAATGAATCATATTATCATTTTAGTGTATCATCGTACACATGCAGAAAAAAAATTTTAAATTGTCAAAACATATCCATGACAGGTCTTGTTTTGAAGAGCTTGAATTTAGATGAACAATCATATAATTTTTTTCATTTTGGACTTATATTTTGAAAGTTACAACCAACTGAAATTAAAATAACAAAAAGACAGCCTAATCAGCAAAACAATCCAGTCAGCTGCTGACTGGACTTCCAATTAAAAATTGGATTGCCCCATGATGGGCACAGACAACCCGCACAGTAGAATTTGTGAAAACAGTAAAAGGAGTCGGCGGGTCACGATCAAGTAAAGCTCCAATCCCTAATTCTTTGTCTCGTGGTTGCATATATAGGTGCATTTGCATGGGGTCAATTAGCCTGGACTTTGGATAGATAAGCCCTACTGTCTACAATAAGGAGTCAGGAGAACCCTTTGTGTTTACGCCGTCTAGGTGTGGATGCACGAGGGAAACACGGATGACGACATACATAATTAACCCAACGTGTCTTGGCTACAAGTCACTGTAGCCAACTTGGCTACATCCCTGCGCTTCCATTTTCTTTTTAAATTTTAGGCGCGCGTGACGTTACTACGTTTTGTTATTTTTTTCTTTTTTTTAAAAGATTTTTTTCTTTTGTTATCACAAAAACTCTAAATTATTGTATCTTTTAATATATAAGTCCAAAATAAAAAAAATTATATCATTATTCCCCTAATTTCAAGCTCTTCAAAACAAGACCAGTCATGGATATATTTTGACAACTTAAAAAAAAATTATTTTTACATGTATAGTGCACAGAACGTAAAAGAAAACTTGTACAGATGGTCATACAAACCTGTACAAATGTTCACTAAACATGTCACCTCACGTAAAAACATGTACATCCTTGCATTAAAAACATATAGATAGTCATATAAACCTGTACGAATCGTTAAATGTGTACATCCTTAGATTAAAACATGTACATATAAGGAACAACACTTGTACAGGCGGTCACACATGTACATATGTTCATGAAAACATATACATTCTCATAATTGAACATGTACATTCTCACATGTGAACATGTACATCGTCACATTAAAATGTGTACATTCTCACATTAAAAACCCACCCTAGGAAAGCTAAAAAATGTCAAAGGCATTTTTAGGGTTTGTGGTAGCGAGTTTAGGGTCCAAACCCTAAAAACCTGTCGAGTTAGTTGCTACAATATAAAGTACGAAAAAAATTCTAAATAGATTACCCTACCCCCAAAACACCCCAAAACCCACCCTAGGATTGCTAAAAAATGTCGAAGGTATTTTTAGGGTTTGCAGTGGCGGGTTTAGGTTCTAACGACCCTAAACCCGCTACCACAAACCCTAAAAAACTATCGAGATAGTTGCTACTATATAAAGTATAGAACAAATTCCAAATAGACTACCTTACCCCCAAAACACCCCTAAACCCACCCTAGGATAGCTAAAAACGTCGAATTCACCACTTATTACTTAATGGATCATAATATTAATTTTAATAAATCATAATATAAAATATAGGAATCATATTATCATTTTAGTGTATCATTGTATACACGTAAAAATAATTTTTTTAAAAGTTGTCAAAATATATCCATGACTGGTCTTGTTTTGAAAAGCTTGAATTTAGATGAACAATGATATAATTATTTTTTATCTTGGACTTATATATTAAAAGTTATAATAATTTAATGTTTTATGACAAAGTAAGAAAAATAATAAATATTTAAAAAAAGGAAAACAGAAGTTCCCAAATGTAACTACCGCGCGAGAAAGAAAAAAAAATTTGTTGCACGTGCGCTCCCCCTCTTCGTAAAGATGTAGCCATCTGGCTACAGTGGATTGTAGGCAAGTATTTGCGTTAACCACAATTTATGATTTTGTGCATCAACAAGACCAGAACAATGAGTTAGGATTAATTAATAATCAAGAGAAGATAATGTTCGGTTAATAGATCGAATTATAAAACTGAGATGGGGCCAGCAGGGATAGGATGAGAATCATGAGACTTTTATACCTTAGCTTCACCGATAATGATAGTATTTTTAAATCAGTGTATATTGAGTTGGTTTGTGGATAGCGTATCAGACCTAATTGTTAAAATAAAATAGAAAAATGTGGACTAAAGTAAAAAAGAAAATATAAATCTGAATAGATCTCATCAAATCCGTCCCATATCAAAACACTGGTGAAAATATCACTTCCAGAAGCGCACCCTTACACACACAAAACTCATATATCTCTCTTTTTTTGACAAGGACACAAACACTTGTGGAGGACTTAAATAAAAAAAAGAGTAAATCTAATGATTCTATATACACCGTTATTTTACCATATTTTTGGTAAAGACCAAGAAATGATATTGCACAAATCCTCCAATTACATTCCTACATTTTTTTATGAAAAGATATTCTATTCAAGGTCGTCATGCCCCATGTCATCTCAGAGAATCAGACTGCTTTTGTTGGTGACAGAATGATTACTGACCAAGTCTTTCTAGCTCATGAGATCCTTCATCAGATTCGGTCCTCTACGGCTACTCAGAGAGGATTTTTTGCTTATAAAGTGGACATGTCAAAGGCCTTTGACAGGGTGGAATGGCCTTTCCTTTTGACAGTTTTTCGCAGTATGGGTTTTCATCTAGCTTGGGTTGCTCTGGTCTCCAAGTGTCTCTCTTCAGTCACAATGGATGTTCTTATTAGTGGGTACCCGGGCAATGTATTCCAGCCTCGTCGGGGCCTCCGTCAGGGTGACCCCCTTTCCCCATTTCTGTTTATCTGCTGTATGGAGGTCCTTTCATCCTCCTTTACTTTGGCTTCCGAAACTGGACTATATAAGGGTTTTACAATTAGGGGCCTTCCTTAACAAATCACGAATCTCTTGTTTGCTGATGATTGTATGATCTTGGGTTCAACATTTGTGTCTAATGCACACGTGCTACGTGAAATTTTGGAGGATTTCTCCTCAGCTTCTGGCAATGTATTAACAACGACAAATCAGCACTTTTTTTCCCTAAGCGTCTCCGTTATTCCTTGCGGCATGACATTACCATGGCTCTTGGTGCACGTTAGGTCCCTGATTTGGGAGTTTATTTGGGTTTCCCTAGTCATATTGGCTGTAATCACTCCACAGTTTTTCATTACCTGAAGGATAGGGTGTACAAGCGCCTCCACTCTTGGAGCAAGAGGGTTTCTCAGGCAGGTTGTGCAGTGCTGAATAAGTCCGTCCTTCAGGCTATTCCGACTTATGTCATGTCCGTCATGGCTTTACCGCGCTCTTTCTTGAAGCAGTTGCATAAGTTATTTGCCAGGTTTTGGTGGTCGGGTACGGAGTCCAAACAGTCTATTCATTGGTGCACTTGGGCCAAGGCATGCCAACCGACAAAGAGTGGCGGACTTGGATTCCGGGACTTAATATCTTTTAACCGTGCCCTGTTGGCTAAGCAATTATGGCGGTATCTCCAACGTCCAGGGGCCCTACTTAGCTCTTTTTATCATGCCAGGTACTTACAGTCATCTGATCTCTGGTCGCATGTGCCACCTCGTACCTCGAGCCCTATTTGGAAAGCGCTGATGAGTGTTCGTGACCTGGTTGATTTAGGTCAACGACATCTCATTTATGATGGCTCCACAATTCCAGTTTCGGGTCGCTGGATTCCAGCCAGGCCGGGTGGCAAGCCCTTCCTTTGCCATTTCACACCAAGCGAGCTACAATCGTTTCGGGTGTCGGACCTTATCTTCCCCAGCCGTTCATGGAACTTGCCTCTTCTACGTCATTATTTCCCACCTGAGGATGTTGCTGCCATTCAACAAATTCCGTTATTTGGTAGTGACCCAGGCTATGACTCCCGTGTATGGGGGCTCACTTCATCGGGACGTTTTACGGTCAAATCTGCTTATCAAGCTGATCGGGAACTTGCGCTATCCACTCTCCCATCCTCCAGTCGCCCCTCGCCCCTGGGCAGAGCGCTTATGATTATGACGAAGTGTGTCGTCCCCCCTCGTGTCTTCCTTTTTGGTTGGAAACTGCTGCATGGGTTTATCCCATGTAAAGCGAACATTCATCGTCGCCTCAGGGATTCCTCTAGACCTTCCTGCGCTTTTTGTGGCCAGCCCGAAACTTTGATTCACTGTTTTGTCCACTGTAAGGTTGTTCGGACCTACTGGCCTTCTTCGGGACACCAAGCTCCTGTTCACCTGTCCACTGATTCGGCCTTTTCGGATTGGTTCCTTCATCAGTGCGCTCAGCTTTCTCCGGTGGCCCTTTCTCGGCTCCTTGTTTTCTTATGGCATTTGTGGTTCGCCCGCTGTCAATCATCACACTCAGCTCTACTTTCTTTTGATTGGGCATGGTGTCAAGGTGATAGTTTTCTTGAAACATCTACACCTCTTCTGTCACCCTCTTCCATCCTTGACCAGCATCGGGCATCTCACCAGGACTTTGTCGAAATTTCTGTGGACGGGAGTATAGACACCCACAGGCATTTGGGTTTGGGTTTTGTGGCCACATGCGACGCTGCATATCTTTTTGCGGGCGTCCATGGTTTTAAGGCTGACCTCCTTCCTTCAACAGTTGAATGTTTGGCTTTACAATATGCCATCCACTATGCTAGATCACAGGGTCATACGCATGCATGTTCGTCTTCTTGCTGATTGTGAGCAAATGATTCGTTATTTAACAGGTTCAGACACTACATCACTGCATGCAGAATCACGTGTCATCCTGGACGACGTCTTGGCCAGCCTCGCCGGCTTCCATGAGATTTCTTGGTTTTACATTCCACGTTTACAAAACATGGTAGCACATAACCTAGCGTCACATGCTAGAAAATCTCAACATTTACGTTGCTGTTGGAAAGCGAATGACTTTCCAGACTTTGTACTGAACTACTGTGCTTAATATAAATCTCTCGGCTTTCAAAAAAAATAATAGAACCACAATTACTTGATAAACAACCACTATACTCTAAAAGAGAACGCGCTTTAGCACCCGCCTCCCTCCTTTCTCCTTTGTGAAGATGCAGATCTCTTGTGCAATTCTAAACGCTAGCCTCTATAGGAGCTCCTCCATAATTATGAGTTACTGCAACTCACTGAAACCTCAAAGTTGCTATGCTCACACACTCAGGGGCGGACGCAAAGGGGGCACCGCCCCCACCCCAAACTTTTGAAAATTTGTAAAATAATCTAATAAATTTTTGAAAAATACAAAATAACATAATATTTTAAAGAACAATAGTGTCGAAAAAAAAATTTTGCCCCCTCTCCCAAACAAAAGTTCTACTTCCGCTACTGCACACACTATCCCATCGTCTGGTAGCTCGAACGTCTCCGCCACCTTCAATGGTAATTGTAACACCTGTAATACCCAAAATTTCAACCCCCCCCCCCCCCCGGAGTGGTCTCTAAGGCATACGTGTTACAAAGGGCAAAGTGGTCAAAATGCACCAATGCAGGATTTTCCAAGGATATTATCGGGGTTTTCTATTTTCATATGACTTGTTCATTATCTCCAAACACTTCCAAATATCATAGTCATTATGAAAGGTATTTCATGATTTTCTGATAATATTTATTCTGGAAATTTAGCTTTTAATTCATATTATAAGCTAATTTCTTTAATTAAACACATGAAATAACCTCAAAATAGAAATAATAAAAGGTTTCCAAAATTAAAATAAAATTGTCACATGGTTAGCATGACTACATACAGTCATAAACCTGAAATTATTTTATTTGGAACCTTATCCCAAAATTTAAAAGGGAAATTCAATCATTTTTGCAATTTTCTCTCTCCTCCGGAAAATACCGAAATCAAAACAAAATGTCATGAAATTTTAACACAAGATAGAGGATGATTTTTAGAGACTAATGCTGTTGGAATTTCGTTATTTCGACTTTCCAATAATTAGTTATGAATTATGGGAGATTCCATATTGTGCGATTTTTATCTAATCGATTATTTATCAAACTAATCCGATTCCAACTCTCAAAATTCCTAAAAATCATTCTTTACCTTCAGTTAAATTTTCATAATTTTTATCGGCTTTCAACATATTCTAAAAAATCAGATTCCCTTAGAGCACAAAATCAGTCTTTTAGATAAAGATCTTGCTCTATCAATTTGACCATGCTCTTTCTATAAAAGGACCCCCCAAGAACGAACTAGGGCAGAGGAGATCATCACCAAAAAACACATTCCTTCTTCTCCCATTGAGATTCCTAGCACCAAAACACAAAAATACAGAAGCAAACCGTGGCTAACAATACAAGGAAGAAGGAGCCAGAAGCTTGGGTCAAAGTCGAACCGGATCGGCCATCAACGAAGCTCTCGAAGATTCCCGATGTGAAGGAACAATCAAATCCCGAAGTCAAAACAGGTTGGAATTTGACTTCCTTAACCCCTCTGATCAGAATACACTTATGTGTGAAATATCTAATCGAATTGACTTTTTATTGCTTCTGAATTAAGGTTTGTTTGTGTTTCTGTCTAATAACTTGTTAACTAAGTTTGTATTAATTTTGACTTCAAATTGAATTATTTCAATCACTAACGTCTTGTACATCTTTTAGGCTACACACCCATAAAATTTGAGCCAAAAACACCTTCGGGAACAGCCTCAACGCCGCCGTCCGAGGGCGGTCCGCACCCACGGACGTCATGTCCGGGGTCCGGACTCCCTGTCCGTAAGCTCGGACGCCCACGGACGGCGGCGGGATTTTTAAATTTTAAAAATTTAGGTTTTCTAATAATGTCCGGGCCCACGGACAGCCTGTCCGTGGCCCCGGACTTTACAATTTTCTGTTTTCTTTTTAATTCGACTTTTATTTTCATATAGGTTAACTGGGGTCCGTGGTCTCGGACATTAGGTCCGTGGCTACGGACGAAACAAAATTTGACCTAATTCTGCCTCCGAAACCCTAGTTTAGGTAATTTTAATTTCCACTTTAATTTTCTGTCAAAAAACGTTAAAAAATAAAAAAAAAACAGAAGCGCGCACCTAGGTTAAAAACAATTTGTAGAAAGCCGTAATTGAACCAAGTAGAGGAAAAACGACCTAGGAAGGGTAATGAAAGTAATTTGAACCCTAATTAAGTCGAATATCAAGCCCCGAACCCGAACTCTCCTTTCCTAATTTGATCTAGGTTAAAATTAGGTGGCGACTCATAATAGGTTCCAGTGAGCTAGCTTAGGTTTTAATAATTATTGTTATATGACATAGTTATTAATCTTAGGCTATAAGTGGACCTAAAACCCGATTAGATCCCAATCAAGTTAATCACATAGGATAGGGTTTAAAATCGAGGCTCACAGACTGGCGACTCTGCTGGGGACTACTTCTTAATATTAACTTGATTAATTTTAAGAAAGAGGGCTTAACTCGAAAAATGTTTATTTATGGCTTCATTACTTTGTTTGTTTACTTTGGTGCGCACTTTAATTTTCTGCACCTTTGCATCATATGAGAGGAGGGTCCACCTAAACCGATTTCATCCCGGGACCCGTTTGAGGGTCCCCTGTCAGGGACTCACACCTTTTAGGTGATGTGAATAAGCGGGGGAAAAGAGGAGGATGTCGTCTAACCACATCCCCTTAATACCTGGGCCTTAGCCCCAAGCGTTTTCCTGGCAGTGCCTTACCTAGCCCATTGTTTGGTCAGTCAAAGACCCGGCCGCAGACGCACACCTTCAGGTGATGTGAAAAAAGTGGGGAAGCCCAAAGAGAATAGCGTGCAAGCCCTATTCCTTTGTGGCGACCTGGGCCCGAGCCCCAAGCACCTCTCCGGATCGATCCATACCCAAATTGATTTAACCGTCAAGTGAGGACATGTTGAATTTGTGTGGGCCTTGTTTGCTTGTATGATCGGCCCATTACCCAGCCTAGAGATTGATAGGAACTTCTCCTACATTAACCTAGCCCAACCGAATTGGCGGGTCTACTTGTTTGTGGCCCAGAGGTCCTGTTTGGTTTAATATGTGAGTCATTCGGGCTTCGGCCTAAAAGCTTAGACTTAGGTGATTTCTCTTCTGGCCCAATTTGAATTATCCAATTAGTTCTAGGCCCAAAAAAAGGAAATCCACCTGGACTTGAAATAACCCACAAGTTCTGAAAAATAAAATCTTTTCTGCTTAGCAACAATCTTCTCTGGCCCAAGGAAAGTTAGGCCCATTTGTGGTTTAGGGACCATTCCAGCCCATGTGCTTTACTCCAGGCCCAAACACATTCCGGCCCAAGGGCTCATTCTAGACTAGGTAAACTTCTTATTTGGGCCCTAGCCCCAAACCCTAGATCTAGGTTCACCTCTCAGGCCCAATCAAAGCCATCTGTCTAGATTTCAGCCCAAGTTCCAGTTCATAAGATACTCCAGCCCAAACACCTCATTCTCTGGGTATCCTGGCCCACTTGCTTTCAGCCTAAGTCTGTTTCGATCTATCTTGTGAAGCATCATGTTTCAGCCCACTTCCTTTTGTTAGCTAATAATGGACACCTTGGACACAGGTAGACTCAAGTCCTGAGTACGGTCCAATCGACATGGAAGCCCAGCTCGCAACTTTGGAACAAAAGCACATGGCCACCATTGAAGCCATGGAGCAGAGGCATAGTGCTGCCATGGACGCCGTGGAATCTAACTACGTTGCTGTTATCGAAGAGTTGAAAGCAAAGGCTCTTTCCCTCGAGTCCGAACGTCAAGCTCGGGATGAGTTAGTGGACAGGCTTCTCAACACCCTTTATGACTGCATTGAAGTTGGCTCCATTAGGGTCCGAGGATCGGAGGAGAATGTCAAAGAAATTGGTACAAAACTCAGGAAAGTGATCAGACAACCAGGAGCAGCAACTTGCATCCAAAGCTGCACCCGTAAGAGAACCAGGCAACATGAGGAGGGCAGTGATCGACAGTCAGAGGACCTGGTTGGAGCGTTGGGACAGTAGAACCATCCCGACGGAGTTCTCGACAGAGAGAGTTTACAGACATCGGCCGAACACCAAGACAAGCACTTGAGGAGCATCGAGGAAGATATCCGATGCAACCGCTCGCCCTGAGGCCAGGAACTACTCATTTGGGGAAGGATCTTAATCAATTTTGTCACTTTCATCAGCTGCCCGGTCACGACACTGACCACTGCAGAGCCCTACAACACAGAATCCAGGATCTGATTGACCAAGGGCTCCAATTCTAAGAACATGGTGGGGAGCGTAGAGCACGCGTGCCCAGGCATCATCAGAAATGTTGTTTTTTAGTGTTTTCTCATTAAATGCATTCCTTTTCTTGATTAGTTGTCTTTCAACTTTTGTAGTAGTTAGTTCCCTTGAATCGTTTTCGGTAGTTTTCCTGAGTTTGTAATTTCCAACATTATTCTTTTTGTTGAATAAAACATAGTTCATGTTTCATAATTTTGGTACAAGGCATCATTCATTTATCCGAAAAAAACTTTTTTTTTAAAAAAAGAGCACTCACGTCTTTCAAGGATCACGAAGTAATCATTTTCTGACTATGCAATGGAACGACTTGTCTCTTGTTTCTAAAAATTCGAACATGGCTAACCAAACACCACAACTCACCACATAATATCCAAATAACCCACGAAGCGGTTCCAAATCCACATCCGTTTAAGTGTTGTCATAAACCCCAGGTCAATGCTGGGGGCAATCTGAGTTCAGGATCATCATCTTTAATCTTTCGTTTAAACGTGTGAACTAGTCTCTGAGTGAAATTCACGAGAGTGTCTTGAGCGGAAAAACCACGAGTGAACGAGCGTGTCATTTTTACACGACTCCGGTGAGACCACATTCAAAGGTAAAGTAAACGGCATAACTCCGACCGAAGGAGATAATTTGTAAATTTACTCTTAGACCTGTGAAAAGTAACAAAGAGCGGATACACAACTATCAAGAATGACGAAGCACCTAGGTACAACACCACGTAGCCAAAAGCTTGTGAACCCTGACATTAAACCCTAGGCACCCCCGCTGAGCCTTTCATATATTCCTTTTCGATATTATGAACTCCACAAAATAACCCAGCCAGTGATGAATGTCCGACCCGGTGACCAAAGGAAGCGAGAAGCTCGAGACTCAGATAACATCTTCATTAGTTCAAAAAAAAAGCAACACCGCTATCGACATGACGAAGCGATCCGTAAATGGTCCCAGAGTGACACAGGATCCAAAGAGCACACATCAAAATAGCTCTCGAAGCCCAAAACCGGGAAACACAAGAACCCCGAAGGCGAAGTCAAGAAAGGATCAAACAAAGAGGCAAAACCGAAGTGCCTCGAAGAAATCCAAAAGATGAAAAGAGAAATGGTGTAAAGGACAACTTCAAAGTCCAAGTCCAGAAGCTCGAAAACAACGTCAACATGAAGCAGTTAGACGACTTCAAGACAAGGAAATAATCCTGAGAGAAGACGTAGTTGCAGCTTTGGTCACCTTTAAGCTCCACATACCTCAAATATCCTCCATGGTCCCGTTGTCCTTCATCACACCCCGTGGCCACGTTATAAGCTTTAAAGACTTCCGACTTGATAGTTGTGTGTCCAATCACGTGAAAGTAACAGATCAAATGCGTAAATCCATCAAATATCGAATTCAATGGTCTAGAAGTTGTGACTGTAGCGAGGAACGAGTGCAACACCAAACACGTCGAGTGTAGGTTAGGAGCACCACATAAAAACATAAGCCTGACCCTGTGAGAACGAGACTCGTTCGCACGTTTAATAAAAGAAAATACTGGGGGCAATCGATCGTCCCGATCGATTGCCATGAACTCTAGCTCAGATTGTCCTAAAGGAAAAATACTGGGGGCAATTGTTGGTTCCAACAATTGCCATGTCAACACCAATTAAAACCCAAAGCTCGAGCACCACCATCCCACCACAGGCACACATAAGTCCTTACCACCACACACACACTCTCAAGCCCGTCATTGGCCTTGACCTCCATCCAAAATCACAACCCAATCCCAGGTCTGTCACAAATCCTGAACACCGGCAAAAGCCTTCAGCACCACAACAAACACCACACACTTCCACCAATGACATGTTCATTTTTCAAGAAACAAATTGCGGATATAAAATTTTTAGTCAGGAAATGATCATTTCACTTTCCTTTTTCAGCAGTCTTTCTCAAGCATTGCCATGTTTGACATATTTTTCAACAGTTTCTTGTTTTGGCAAGCTTCCAACAAACACTTTAGTTGCATTTTACAACTTTTTCATAACACCTCAACAATGCCAAGTTTGGCACCTTTTCCAACAGTTTCCTGTTTTGAACGAGTATCTTTCATATATTTTGATTGCATACATTGCCATAATTGGCACTCCGGTAATCATTTTTTTATCATTTGCACGAGACCATTATCTTTCTAACTCATTTTTAGCTCAAGACCCAAAATCAGTGCGAGACCCATCATTTTCAAGACTTTAGTACGAGACATCTTCATCCAGTGCGAGACCAGTACGAGACCTAGTATCATCTTCAGTGCGAGACAAGTACAAGACAGAGCGTGATCTAAGTTGGCGGGGCAGAGGCAATAAGTCCCCATCTTTATGTCAACTTGCTTTGGGATCAACGAATGGTGGGCAAAGGCAATAAGTCCCCAGGGTTTTTACCAGGAGTTATCCCTGCACACCGGCTTGGGGGGCGATGGCAATAAGTCCACATTGGGTCCAGCCAGGAGCATCGGCATGGGTTTTGGTCCCCAGAAGCATCCGAGCATCATCAACATCATCAATATCATCAGCATCATCAGCATCATCATCAACATCATCAATATCATTAGCATCATTAACATCGCTAGCATATCAGCATTCCTACATACACTTTGATAGTAATTTGATATGCACATCATCATAGCCACGTTTGGCACTTTCATAATCAACTTTCATCATGATCATTTGCATAAAGTTTGCCTTGCATCCGTCTACATGAAACTCCTCATCATAGACTAAGAGGTACAGATTCTCACCCCGAAGATACAGATTCTTCAGAGATACAGATTCTCGCCCCGGAGATACAGATTAGAGATACAGATTCTTCAGAGATACAGATTCTCGCCCCGGAGATACAATTCTTCAGATACAGATTCTCGCCCGGAGATACAGATTCTTCAGATACAGATTCTCACCCGAAGATACAGATTCTTCAGAGATACAGATTCTCGCCCCGGAGATACAGATTCTTCAGAGATACAGATTCTCACCCGAAGATACAGATTCTTCAGAGATACAGATTCTCATCCATAGATACAGACTCTTCAAAGATACAGATTCTCACCCGTAGATTCAGATACAAATTCTCACCTGAGTAGAAGAACTCGCCCTCAAGCTTGTCATAAGTCTTACCCACTTCCTTAGCACCTGCCACGTTTGGCACTCTCAGTCCTTAACCTTTTACACACACTTCGGAATAGGTTCCGGTCCCTAGATGCACCTAGGTCATGCAATTCATCATCACATTAAGCACATTTCACTCATTATAGGTAGTCAATGCCTTAGAATAGCTTGACATCATTTTCATCGTTTAGGTAGTCAACGCCTTAGAATCGCTTGACATTACTTCATCTTATAGGTAGTCAACGCCTTAGAATCGCTTGACATCTTCTCATTCTCACTCATAGGTAGTCGGCGCCTTAGAATAGCTCGACGAAATCTGCATATAGGGCCTTTTAAGATCCAAAATTTTGGGGTATCACTCAGGCATCAACTAGTCTTTTCATCTTCATTACAAAGCCTAGTTGACGGGGGGCAATCTGTTATACCCAAAATTTCAACCCCCCCCCCCCGGAGTGGTCTCTAAGGCATACGTGTTACAAAGGGCAAAGTGGTCAAAATGCACCAATGCAGGATTTTCCAAGGACATTATCGGGGTTTTCTATTTTATATGACTTGTTCATTATCTCCAAACACTTCCAAATATCATAGTCATTATGAAAGGTATTTCATGATTTTCTGATAATATTTATTCTGGAAATTTAGCTTTTAATTCATATTATAAGCTAATTTCTTTAATTAACACATGAAATAACCTCAAAATAGAAATAATAAAAGGTTTCCAAAATTAAAATAAAATTGTCACATGGTTAGCATGACTACATACAGTCATAAACCTGAAATTATTTTATTTCGAACCTTATCGCAAAATTTAAAAGGGAAATTCAATCATTTTTGCAATTTTCTCTCTCCTCCAGAAAATACCGAAATCAAAACAAAATGTCATGCAATTTTAACAAAAGATAGAGGATGATTTTTAGAGACTAATGCCGTTGGAATTTCGTTATTTCGACTTTCCAATAATTAGTTATGAATTATGGGAGATTCCATATTGTGCGATTTTTATCTAATCGATTATTTATCAAACTAATCCGATTCCAACTCTCAAAATTCCTAAAAATCATTCTTTACCTTCAGTTAAATTTTCATAATTTTTATCGGCTTGCAACATATTCTAAAAAATCAGATTCCCTTAGAGCACAAAATCAGTCTTTTAGATAAAGATCTTGCTCTATCAATTTGACCATGCTCTTTCTATAAAAGGACCCCCCAAGAACGAACTAGGGCAGGGGAGATCATCCCCAAAGTCAGAGAACTCAGCCGTCATCCTACTTCCAACGTTTTTGCAACCCCGAGCCTCGAATCTATACGGAAATCATCCCGAAATCACCAAAAAACACATTCCTTCTTCTCCCATTGAGATTCCTAGCACCAAAACACAAAAATACAGAAGCAAACCGTGGCTAACAATACAAGGAAGAAGGAGCCAGAAGCTTGGGTCAAATTCGAACCGGATCGGCCATCAACGAAGCTCTCGAAGATTCCCGACGTGAAGGAACAATCAAATCCCGAAGTCAAAACAGGTTGGAATTTGACTTCCTTAACCCCTCTGATCAGAATACACTTGTGTGTGAAATTTCTAATCAAATTGACTTTTTATTGCTTCTGAATTAAGGTTTGTTAGTGTTTCTTTCTAATAACTTGTTAACTAAGTTTCGTATTAATTTTGACTTCAAATTGAATTCTTTCAATCACTAACGTCTTGTACATCTTTTAGGCTACACACCCATAAAATTTGAGCCAAAAACACCTTCGGGAACAGCCTCAACGCCGCCGTCCGAGGGCGGTCCGCACCCACGGACGTCATGTCCGGGGTCCCGGACTCCCTGTCCGTAAGCTCGGACGCCCACGGACGGCGGCGGGATTTTTAAATTTTAAAAATTTAGGTTTTCTAATAATGTCCGGGCCCACGGACAGCCTGTCCGTGGCCCCGGACTTTACAATTTTCTGTTTTCTGTTCAATTCGACTTTTATTTTCATATAGGTTAACTGGGGTCCGTGGTCTCGGACATTAGGTCCGTGGCTACGGACGGGAACAAAATTTGACCTAATTCTGCCTCCGAAACCCTAGTTTAGATAGCTTTTAATTTCACTTTAATTTTCTGTCAAAAAACGTTAAAAAAAAAACAGAAGCGCGCACCTAGGTTAAAAACAACTTTGTAGAAAGCCGTAATTGAACCAAGTAGAGGAAAAACGACCTAGGAAGGGTAATGAAAGTAATTTGAACCCTAATTATGTCGAATATCAAGCCCCTGAACCCGAACTCTCCTTTCCTAATTTGATCTAGGTTAAAATTAGGTGGCGACTCATAGTAGGTTCCAGTGAGCTAGCTTAGGTTTTAATAATTATTGTTGTATGAAACAGTTATTAATCTTAGGCTATAAGTGGACCTAAAACCCGATTAGATCCCAATCAAGTTAATCCACATAGGATAGGGTTTAAAATCGAGGCTCACAACTCCAGTAGCTTCTCCATTCTCTTAAGGTAAAGAATATGTAAGAAAAATGAAGTTCCCACCATTTCTTCACATGTCCGAAAATTATCACTCATGGGGCTTCATGTTTATGCTTTGTGCTAGCTTGTTTCTACTCTCTAAGGGATAAAGGAGGTCCTTCTTTACTCATATCCAAGCTTGTCTTGAGAAACCAAGGTAAAACAATCAATTTAATACCTTAAAACACATTTTTAACCTAGGTTTTATTCCTTAAGGTTAGTGTGTTGTTTAGTACTCATTGGAGTCATTGAATATTGCTTAGTACATCGGCAAGGAAAACTTGATTTGGTGACCGAGATTGAGCAAGGAAAACCTAAGGAAGAAAGTTTGTGAAGCTTGAAAAAGAACAAGGTAAATGTCTTACCTTAAGGTGTTTAATGCATTAAGGGGTGGGATTTAGATATGTGATGAGTTTAGTGTAGAGTGTACATTGGGAAAGAGTTATAAAAACCTAGGAGAAACAATGACTATACTTGTGAACTTGTGACTAAGGAGCAAATAAGAAAAAGGAGATAGTTTAGGAATGTCAAGGTGAATTATAAGAACATTTAAATTGCAATGGGAGCCTTGTTGTGTGTATTTGCAGGTCAAAGGCTATTTATATTGAGGAAATTCAGTGTTTAAGATTTATGCATTTAAGGGCCTAAGAGCCAAGTCATTTAAGGGCCTAAGTGCCAAGCAATTTAAGTTTATGCACTATATTGTGATGTAGTGTAGTTTTGGTGTATGTTGTGTGTTAAGGAGGTTTAATGAGAGTTTGAATGTTGATAGGTATTTGATGGTGAGAAACTAAATGTTTTGGTGTAATAATAAACTAGAGAACCCATGGCAAAATTTAGTGAAGAACCTAAGTGTTTAAGATGTGTAAAGAGATTTTATGACTAAGGAAGTACTAAGAAACTTTAGGAGTAGTTTTGATGAAGAAGGGTGAGTTTAAGGTGTTTTATGAGTTAGAATGACTTAGGCACCATCATGGAGGATTTAGGAATCAAATGAATGTCTTGGCATATACTTGTGTAGTTAGGACTTAGGCAAATGTTGGTAAACAAGTAGGAAGGAAAATAATGTTTTGGTAGAAGGAGGCATAAACTTGTGTAGAAACTTTAAGTAGTTGCATAAAGGAGTTTTAGATGGTGAAAGATGCTTGGGAGATGATGTTATAGTGGTGAGGAAGCATTTGGCATAGTGGTTACATTAGGTATGAACCACCACTTAGAAACCTAGTGGGAAACATTACAAGTGTTGGCATTATTATAAGGAGAATGCATAATGACTAAGGTGGATATTGGTGAGTGATTTAATGAGTTTAGTGGAGGGCTTAAGGTGTATTTGAAGTGCCCAAATGAGGTTAGAACATACTAGGATATATGAGGTGAAGTTTGGAGACAAATGGGAATTTAGAAACAAAGTTCTGGAGCCGACCGACCTTAGGGACCGGACCTGCAAGGTCGGTCGAGCTCAGTTTACACTACCGGAAAGAGTTTCTGGAATGGACCGACCTTGGGGACCGGACTTGCAAGGTCGGTCGGGCTTGTGTTTTGAGTACGATTGAGTCTCTGGAATGGACCGACCTTGGGACCGGACTTACAAGGTCGGTCATGCCTAGAATTTTGTACGGGAATTGGTCTCTGGAATCGACCGAACTTGGGACCGACCTTGGCAAGGTCGGTCGGGCTTAAATTTCCCACGGGAAAACTCTCGGGAATGGACCGACCTTGGGGACCGGACTTTCAAGGTCGGTCGGGGTAAAATTTTCAGACGGTAATATGTCCTGGAATGGACCGACCTTGGGTAAGGTCGATCGGTTAGGTCGGTCGAGCCAAAAACAAAAAAAAAGAGAAATTTTAAATTCTAAAGATGCTAAATGATTATAAGGTATGCCATTGGTAGGGTAATAATGATTAGGAACCTAAGAACCTAAGGAATTAAGTTAAGTTAAGTATAAACCTTAATGTTTAAAGTTAAGTTTATAAGGTTAAGTGGTAAGGACTTAAGAGAGTATTGGATAGGAATCTTTAGGGACTAAATGAGTTAAGTAAGGTGCAAATAACTAATGGCCTAAAAATGAATGAATGTTTTAGGTTTGTGAATTGGGACCCCGGAGAAGGTTAAACAAACGACAGTCGACGGTGAACGGTACAGTCTTTCTTGTGACCTGCTTGCTAACGAGGTGTCCCTCGGCTTGTGTGCTATCTGTTTATTTGATATGACTAAGACAAGATAAAGCATGCAACCGGTTATACTTGTTCTCGTTGTGAACGTGTTTTCTTTACACTAACCCGCGAGACTTGAGATTGTTATTAACTAAGTTTAGTACTTACTGAGTTAAGAAAAGGAGTTAAGTATTGGTATCTGTTGGTTAATACCCGTTAAGGTTTAACTAACACATGTTCTGTAAGATGTTCACTAACTGGAACTTAAGGGGGGAGTGAGGAACCCGGGACTGACTCCGGTCATGCATGCTAAGGAAAGGGGGTCGGTATCTGAATCAGATCCACCATCCGCTTAGGGACTTGTCTTCAGACTTGTAGCCTAGGGTCGGTTGCCGGCTCAACTACACTGGACTCCTGTCCAAGGTAGGTGGCGTTAAGATGGTGTGGTAGGATCACCTAAATCCTAAGTTTGAGTTAAGCTACAACCATTTCCATTCTAGGAACGGTTTGTATACTGAGGTTAAGATAAGGTTAAGACTGAGGTAAGTTAAGGAGGACTGAGGATAAGAGGAATCAGATTTGGAGGAGGTTATTGCTAACCCATTTGTTAAGGGAACGCTTGAGTCGTTCATTTGTGTGTGGACTATGTATGTTCATTTGTGGATGGTTCGTTTATTGCACTTCATATTATGCTTGTGTATCTAATCAACTTCCATGCTATCGACAATTAGTCGTCGTAGCCCCGTTAGCTTGGGGGCCATGAGAGGGTCGTACCAGCATTCGTGATGACCCCCTTTGGGGGCTGTTTTTACACTTGCAGGTAAGAGACCCATGAAGTCACACCCCGAGAGTAGGAGCGGTTAGACTTAGGATGGGTTACTTATTTTGAGCACAGGTTGCGCTTGTGCGCCCGTCTGTTTATATTTAAACTGATGTAAGTTGGTGTTTATTGCTTAGATACTTAAACTCGGTTGGTTGGTGGTATTTTGGTCGGTTGTGTATTTTTGGATAAGTGATGTAAATCGGTAGGTTCGGTATGTTCTAATGATCAGACCGTGGCAAGGTCCCGGTGTTTGTTATTTCCGCTGTGACGTTTTTGATTAAGTGTTAAGTTTGTGATAACCACGATTGGCTTTGGACGGGGTGTTACAAAAAGTGGTATCAGAGCGTAGTTACGCTCTGATCAAGAAATACCGGACATAAGTAACCACCGAGTTAGGTTATAAGTTAAGAAATAAGTGATGGGTTAAGGGTGTGAGCTGTTAGAGTGAGAAGAGTCAGATGACCACTATTTAGTGTGGATCGTCTTTCCGTCTACGGACGTTATAATTTGTTAACCGAAACAGTGGTGATTACGAACCTAATGTGAGTTGTGATTGTTCAGATGTCAGGAAGGAGAGGCCGAGGCCGTGGTAGAGGGGACGAGACTGAGATACCGGGAGGGCAGACAATCGCAGAGATCGTAGCTGCCGCTTTAGGGCACATGGGCTATCAGCCTGGTATGGGTGCACCACCTCCACCGCCACAACCCCGGGAACCAAACTGGGTGAAGAGTCTAGCCGACCTTTGACCCGCACACTTCAAGGGGGAGACTGATCCCGCCAAGCTTGAGGCGTACATCTCCGAGCTGGAGATCGCCTTCGAGACCCTTGACGTCCCTGCTGGGATCAAGGTGAGTCTAGCTGCGTTCTACCTGAAGGGGGCAGCAGGCGATTGGTGGAAGCTGGTGAGGGCCGAGCATGTGGCCAATCCAGACTTCGGCTGGGACCAGTACACAGCATTGCTACGAGCAAAGTACTATCCCGCCCATGTCAGATGAAGAAGCACTTGCAGTTGGATGCGCTTAAGCAGACGGACAAGATGACGGTAGACGAGTATTACTCAGATTTCACCGTCTTGCTCCGTCTTCTGCCAGGTCTTGGATATTCAGACCAGATACTGGTGGACCGCTTCTATGGCGGGCTTAGCCATCGACTCCACTACGGCATGGGGCCGACGAGCTATACTACCTTGCAGGTAATAAAAATGAGTAAGATATAATTAATTGAATAAGATTTAGTTTGTGAGAAATAAGAGGAACTAATACTTGGGAAAGCAGGAGTGCTATCATGCCGCTGCTAAGGTTAAGATAACCGTCCAGCTGAGGGACGAGGACAATGCTAAGAGAAAGAACACCGGGAAAAGCACCGAGTATCAAGGGCAAGGAGGGTACAAGAAACAGAAGTACCAGCCTCAAGCCCAGAAAGGTCAGAACCAAAAAGGGAAGGAGGAAAAGGAGAAGGCTCCAGAAGAGCCACTGAAGTTGACATATGCATACGCAGCTAAGCCCCTGCGCTCAAGGGAGCCAAAGGATAAGAAGTTAATATTGAGTGAGTTAAGAGACAATTAGTAACCGTTTAAGATATGAGTACTGATATTGTGAATAATCAGGATCTGAGACTGAAAAGGGAGCCGGTGGTGGCTACCAGCGACGCTACATCTGTCAGTGGTGTCACAAGGACCACCCCGGGCTTGATTGTAAGGGGAACAAGGTGGAGTGCAATTATTGTGGGGTATACGGACACCGAGCATACGAGTGCTTCCGGAACCCCGCTAGCAGAGCCTTTAGGCCCGAGACGAAGGGCAAGGGCAAGACCGTCAGGAGCTGATCTGACGGCTGGATCGGTGGTGCGCTGCAGAGGAACAGCACAGGTGCAATAGACCAGAAGTCAGCGGAGACCCAGAAGTCGGACCCACATTACACTTGGTGGACCGGGACGATGAGCCTGAACCCTCATCGAGACCAGGTACTGCTAAAACCGTTAAGTGATATAATTACCTGCTTACTGCA
Source organism: Limonium bicolor (assembly GCA_023374045.1). Lineage (NCBI taxonomy): Eukaryota > Viridiplantae > Streptophyta > Magnoliopsida > Caryophyllales > Plumbaginaceae > Limonium > Limonium bicolor. The sequence continues at coordinate 86,125,970 of CM041776.1, read as the reverse complement.
TTATCATGCATGTTTGGTGAATAATTGAGTCAAGTGAGAATGAGATAAGATTAGAACTTAAGTAAGATATAACCTACTACCACCTTAGGAAACTTCAACATTTGCTATCCAATGCCTTCAACACCTAACCCGGAGTACACCGACATCGAAACCCTAGACTTTCCAACCGAACAATGTCAGGTTATCCGCCCAGGTATGATTTTGTTAAGGGGATACCTGACACCAGCAGCGCAAATAGCCATCATCAGAAAATGCAATCAACTAGGGATGGGACCGGGAGGTTTTTATACACCGGAGTACCCAGGGGGAGCAAGAATGAAGCTAAAGATGATGAGCTTAGGCAAGGATTGGAATCCGTATGCCAAAACCTAACAAACCACGAGGATACAAGATGGAGTCTCACCACCGGAATACCCGAAGAGTTCCATCCGGTTATTACACAAGTCGTGGAGATCGCTCAGCAGTTGGAGGCTGACCCGATTCCAGACATACGAGCGGACATCGGCATTGTAAACTTCTATGAGAGAGACGGGCGACTCGGACTACATCAGGACAAGGAAGAGACAACGGAGTCTCTCGAAAGAGGGATACCCGTAGTGTCTTGGTCCATTGGGGATGACGCTGAATTTTTGGACGGCGAGCAGAAGCGTGCGGACCGTGCTAATAAGTTAATACTTAAGTCAAGGGATGTATTAGTTATGGGAGGAGAATCAAGGATGTTATACCATGAGATTAAGAGAATCAAGCTGAATACAGCACCGTCAACAGTAATCAATGCGACGCATATGATGGTCCTTGACCAACTTCCACCAAGTGCTGGCTGCATCCTTCAGATGGAAAGCAGCAATGACAACCTTCTGGTCGGCAGGTACTTGTAAAGCTTCGTAAGCCTTCTCATGTTCAACAATGAAACGCTCCAAAGCTACGGGGTCTGGCTCCCCTGAATATGTAGGTGGTCGGGTCTCGCTAACTGACTTCAGCCAGTTCGTTTCCCTGGGTTGTGGCGGTGGGCTGGTGCTCCTCCTATCTGAGTACCCAGCTGTGCGAGAACGCAGCAATCGTCTCTGCAACTCCTGGTATCACGGGGTCACCGCCTCCACCTCTACCATTACCACGCCCTCTAGTTCCCTAGACATCTGTAGTACAGAATGTCGCATAATTACTCGTAATTTACCGTACACAACCATAGATATTGAATTGCCTTAAAGGCTAATATGTCACGCAATTTGCATTACTAGACACATATCTTTTTAAGACGAATCGTCTCGTACCTCACAAACGTTTCCCGTTATTTCCCAAGTCCTAAGCTCACTGTCTTAACCTATTTTCTCTCGTCATCAGAGCAGTACTCCGCTCTGATACCACTTTTGTAACACCCCTCTCCATAATCACGTAATAATCTCTCACGTAGCAATAAATAAAACGTCTTACAGCGGAAGAATTAATAACAATAACAATACTCACTCGGGTGTCACCGGCCATTACTCGCCCATGCAAGTAACGAAGCCAAACTACATCCAACTTCCAACACAAACAACTACTAACCGCCGTGATAACGAGAAAACTCCTATACATCATACTAAGTTCATACTTATAAACATCGACAAATGAGCATCTACCCAATCCTGAATATACATAACCGTACCATATTACAACTCCATGTGCGGTAATTAAAATAAACTCTAATTACCCTGTTCCCGCACTTCGGCTTCGGCGATAATCAACAACCTGCATATGGTGTAGTATCAGCGATAGACGCAGAGTATGCCGGGCTTGGACCCTAATGGTCACTTAGTCATTTTAACCATCTTATTATTAGATTGGTTTCATGCATTACCATTTTACAGATATAATCAATACTGTAATAAACATGTATAATATACATAACCATCCATCCAAACATTCATAACACTTAACCATCCATCCAATCCAAACATTCATTTAATATTACAACTAATATACATAAACCAAGCCATCCAAACATTCTAAACACTTAACATCTAGCCAAGCCATAAAACTTATTTATAGGACAAACAACAATTGTATATCGAATGTATCGAAATAAATACAGTATAATGTACAATGTACAATCGCCGTAGCGTCACACAATCATTGTTAATTTAATTTAACTTGCCTTCAAGGCCCCATCCATAAAATGATTGCAGTATAATGTACAATGTACAATCGCCGTAGCGTACAGTTTCCATAGTTAATTTTATTTGGCTTTAAGGCCCCATCCATCCAAACATGTTTAATTAATACCAGTTGGGCGTCATGTTGAGACAACCTGATAACCTCACCATGGACAGTAGTCCTCCCGTACACACAAAGGTGCTCATTTCGCCAGAGGTCCGGAGGCCCCTGACTATTCTCTTTTGTCTCGTAAGACGTCCATATAAAAGGCCGTAGCCACCTGACACACGATCCAAATAGGGCTCGTTGGTATAAACCTGGAGCGGAACCCAATCGGGAACCCCTCAGTGATCACAAATGCGCAACCAAGTAGTTCGTAAACTACCGGGATTCCTCACCTCAACTCATACCATTCTCTCTCATAATGTTTAAGATATGCTCTTAGTCTTATGGAGAATTATTATTAATTAGCTGCCCATGGGTCTCACGCATACCTAGAAAATCTAGGTCATATTCATGTTCGAGATCCATGCTCTAGAGACCGACAATGTCGTGACTCGTGCCTAAGTATTTTACTTAGGTTCCCTTTTACTTAATATTAACACTATGGTATTATATCAAGTAACCGTCATGTTATCACATTAACGTGTATGTATGTTTATATAAGTCGATCTATAGTCGACGTAGTGTTAGCCCGTAGGACGCTCGTGCATAAATAATTAATGCAGTAGCACACAATCACATACATGTATCCAAAACACTTAACACACAAGTGATACCAACCAAATCCGAGCCCAAGGAGCTTCCTTAGGACAACTCGGATCAAACCCCTTTACATACCGTTCACCAAGACCTAGGATGCGCAGTGTAGACCACTAGCTCGTCAAGCGCCTCCGTCTGAAGTATGATCTAAACGGTAATAAAACTATAAGTCAGTCTCCATGACTAACTACATCCGGTATCTCCGAATAACAAGTAACCCCGACAGTTTATCCCCGGATTTCTACAGTTAATTTTTACGGGTTTCTCTAAACCAGTCGGCTTTGTTACTGAAACTCGTATGTCAAAATATTTCGACTGTTAAGTTTAATTCATTATATTCTTTAATTCTTATTCACCATTAAATTTAGGTATATAACCTATAGTTGCATGGATGCATTCATGACTTGTTATATTGTATTGTTTTCCCACCATCCATTATAATACATTGTATTTATAATCCATTATCTTTAGCAAATTATATTTGCATTCAAAAAATTCAAACTTATAGTTCGTAACTAGTTTTATGTAATAACCACCACCATTATATTATATGGTTTCCAACCATAATATATATCCATCCTTATATACATTTTCTTGTATATGTATATATATATATACCATATAGGTAATTCCATGAGTTATTAAACTCTTATATTATATGTTACATTTTATCATCTTACATTAGATGATTATTCCCATTAGTTGTATTATATTAAACAACTCATATTAAGATTATTATCCTAATATTATGTAACATTTTATGTTGTATATTTACAACTCCTAGAATTTATTCAATATAAACCTTAGTTTATAAATCTTATTTATTTATAGTTTGTCACATTATTTAATGTGAATATCCTTACTTATTAATCCCTTAAAACCACATAACACCATATAATTGTTATAACATTTATAACATTATAGACCATAGTCTAAAATTCATATTCCAACTTTTATAAATTCGGTACAGCCCTTTTATTTTATTTAAATTCATTTTGACCACATAACATTATGTAATGTTATACCATATACTAATATCATTTAATATGATATTTTAATTTCCTTTAACTTATAACATATAGTTTTATACAAACTATTATTATTGCCTCATGGGCACCATATCAAAACCATATTCTTTTTCCATATACCATAGTTTCCTTTATTTACAAATTCACCCCATTATTTATACCATGTTATATATATCATATAATATAACATTTTAACTTTAAAATGGTATAACCTATGGTTATATTTTTGTAAATTCCGAACAGACCACCATATTCTTATAATTGCATTTGGCCCAACTTATAACATATAGTTTATAATATCATTAAAACTATATATTATACACATATCTTAATAAATATTCTTATATTATTCTAAAAATCACCAAATTTCACCAAAGGGTTATAATTACCCTTACTAACCCATATACTTTCGGTATTTACCATTCCACCATCTATATTTCTCCAAAGTGTCATAATGACATAATAACTATATATTATACATATATAGTTTATTTTAATTCCAAAATCAACCCAATAAATTCCTAAAAATTCCTAATAGCCCATGGGTGTTATAATACCATTATACACCCTTAACTTTCGGTAATAACATATTTACCACATATGTTATAAAGTTGTTACAATTAAATACTTATCTTATTGTAAAACCTTAAATAAGTTATTTAATTATCTAACTTGGTCAAAACCTACCATATGGTCAAGGTTGACCACCTTAATATTTCCTTGACCATTAATTTCCATATAATACGGTTTGTACCCTTATCTTTTCAAAAATTACCATTTAACCCCATAAATTATATAATCTTATGATTTTTATATAAACTCATTTAAACCTCTAATTTTCGGCTTTATTATTATATAGCCCCCAAATTTAATTAATACACTAAACCCCAATTCCTTGCGGTAATTATTTTTAGCACCTAAACTTAATTAAAAGCTTATAAATGCATAAATAAAATGGCCTAAAGTACATGGCCTTATTAAACATTAGCTTATAAAATAAATTACACATAAATGCCCAAAAGTACTTTAAACTCTCGGCCCTTACCACATTTTCCTTATTACCAATTTTCCACATAATGTCTTAAATTTGACAATTATGCTAATTAATTAGTTATAAAATTTACTAAACCATTCTTAATCACCTAAGGTCAAAATAAGACCTTTAAAACCTTGTTCACTCACGGCACAATATTATATACATATGTATAAAACACATATTAATATACCAAGTGAAGGTTTAAGTGATTTATACCTTGTTTTTGCCAAGTTAAGGCCTTGTTTGGCCACGGCTGCTTAGGATAAAGTTTCCACAGCATCATTTACATGTTTTCAAACAGCAATTAAGGCATGATTAGTCTCCAAGCAAGATCTAACCATAAGAAGTGTTTAATGTCAATTTTCAAGGTAAATTTACCTTAGAATACCAAGGCAAGAACAAGGTTGTCTTCGGCCTATATTACAGTAGGTAAAGATCATCAAAGAGCTACTAAAACCAAGCTTTAAACTGGTATAACTCAGATTAGAAGATGGCTAATTTTTACCTTGTTTAAAATGCCAAAAATGGTGTTTTGGCTTGATCTGGCTATACCTTGAAGCTCTTGATATACCAACTGAATAAGTATGTTAAGATGAAGATTATAAGGCTAGGAACAAAGTTTCAAAGCCGAATTTGAAGGGAATCAAAAGATATGTGCTTAAAGCACATTTTTATACCTTAAGAACAAGATTGGCTTTCTCCACCTTCTCCCTGTTAATGCCGAGATACACCCTCCATTTAACCTCCAAAACAACCTAGAAACATTGATGGAAATGGTTGATGCTTTGCTCCATGGAAAGAGGAAAGAATTGTGAAGAAATGGACATAAAATGACTAATTAAGCTTACCTAGGTAGCAAGGTGTTCTCCACTGTCTTGGTGAGTTAGCCACGGTTTGGAGAAGCCAAAGAGAGGTCAAGGGGCTGGTGTCGGCTGGGAAGCAAGGCAATGAGAGAAATAAGTGAGTTTGTCCTTTAAATAGTTTAATGTTATTTAATGTAATAGTAAATGATGACTCACTTAATTGGCTAGTAATTGATTGGAAGTAGCTAATGAGTGGGCATGGCAGCTGTATGAAGTCGGCAGCCCTTGGTCAAGGCAATGGGTGACTTTGACCATGGTCAAAGGTAAGTATTTAAATGTTATTTTTTTGGTACTATTCATACTAAATTGCCCATTTTGATTTTATTTTCAAACTTTGATTTAGACTTTATAATATAGTCTATCATGTCACATTAATGTATAAAGAACTTAATATAGTCTTTACAGTGACAAAAAGTCATTATCTTAGAGCTCATACACAAAAAACGTGCTTTAAGGAATTTTAGTGCACATTTTGAGTCGCAGGGTGTTTCTGAGCTCTGTTTTCTTGAGAACAGTTGTGTTGTGTTCCTTACATGATATTTGATCATGGTATCCAATTATATCATTTAGAGGTCATTAGACCTTTAAGGTTTCTTAGAGCACATTTTTGCCCTACTTGACCTTGAAGCATGAAAATGCTTGTTCTTTGTGTTGGAGTGTTGCCAACAATTGTAATATGTTTAGTTATGGTTAATAAGCTTAGGACAAAGTTTTAGGTCCTAAGAGTTCATTTGGGTATTTATTTACCCTAAACAGTCAAAGGGTGCAATATGTTGCTTTGTGTTGACCACTGTTGTTCTCAGTTGACTTTTAAGGCATGTTTAGGCCTTAATTAATGTGATTAGATATTTAATCCATGTTTATTAGTTTGGGGTATTTCAATCTACCCCCCTTAAAAAGACTTCGTCCCGAAGTCGCTTAATCAAATAGGTAAGTATATAAATGTATAACTACCCATTATTCCCATAATGTATATCTTGTGATATATCATTTACATACATCGTATTGGCTTATACAGCACAGCCATCACTTTGTGGCGTTAGTTCAATCATATATGGATATAGGTGATCCATCAGCACCATTATTCCTATCAATTCTACAAACCCTGACAACCTCCCCGAGGTGTCCACAACATACCATCGTTCCACATTCCATATCTAATGATTCATTTCGTATCTAAGCGATACCATATGTAATCATTCTACAAAGCAATATAAATATATATATCACCAGTAGCATAAGAAAAGTACTACACACATGGGTGTATATATACAACATTCATACAGGTATCTCATAAGATACATACATATAAGTGCACATCACACACAAACAAAAACCAACAACGTACGCCGCGTACCAAATAACAACAAAACCATAACCAACAAAACCACGTATGCCCCGCATACCGCTAATTCACTGTAAGCCATGCATACGAAACAAAACAAACAAACCTCGTATGCCCTGCATACACAAACAACAAAATAGTGCACACACGTGCACAGCCAAGAGGCTCTACCCCCCTAAAAAGGGTTACGCCCCGTACCCCACAAGTATACAACAGCCGCTCAACAAGGAGCGCTGGATACTTGGCTCTCAAAGAGTTCTCCAACTCGTGGATATCCTCATATCAGAGAGATGGGTATGACTTAGCCTTACCGGGCTCCACAATACATAAAGGGTGAGGCACTGAATTGTTTGTGCTCTCTCCCAAGTTCGTTCTTATGGGCCCACTCGCTCCGTAATGAGGTGCAGACCCATGAACATAGGCTCAGTTTGCCTTTTTCCATTGCTGTGTATCCTCTCGTTTGGATCACTAGCATACATGCGTGTGTCTTCTTTCACTGATATTCAGCTTGAGGTATACTATGACATTGGCTATTGTTAGTACTTAGTGCTCTTTGCACTAGTCTCAGTAATACTAAGACGTACCAGCCTATATGTCTACGGAGATGATGATTATCATCCGTGTCTCCTGGTGGTTTTGTTCTGGAGTAACACACTGTTGTAGTTCTTTGGACACACTCTTGTTTATATCCATTACATCTTTCTGTATTCCCACTAGATTAATAACTGCCCAAGTGCAATACCAAAACACTCATTCCTACAGAGTGCAAAGGCGTAAACTCTCAGCAGCTAATATCTAATGAGTCAAACAGATAAGATGAGCGAATTATCATATGAGTGGTACATTCCAAGTCCATTGTTCCTTCTCAAGGTATCTGCTATTATATTAGCTTTGTCTCTAATCATTGCGTAGTCACGCGTTTATGACCACATCATCTGGTAGATTTCCTCTGGATTGCAAAGTTTGCTCGATCCTATGAGGATTCTACATATTCGTCCATAATGGGTTTCCATGTCTTATCCTTAGGTTTCCTTCCTTGAAAGGTTCCTTGTCTTCACTGTGTACTGTATACTGCTCTCTGTTGATGTTCTTGATTCCTTAGCCCGTTGGTTAACTACGGCTCTTCTCGTCCATCTTCGAGGTAATCTGTATCACTGTCCTTAGTATGGAGTTGACTACTTCTCGTGTTCCTAACACTACTTGTCTACTTGCATGGGGTACCGTACTGATACATTACTACTTACCCGACTAACTCATAAATAAGTCTGTCAGGCCCACATGCTCCTATCGGAGTGCGGTCGTCCCATGTCACGTTTAGTAAACTGGTAATGTCTATCACACGGGTATTGTGAAGTATTCTGTTGTCAATCTCCCTTTGATGGATATCCCTTTTTTTTGTTATTTAATAGTTCTGTTATCGGTTATCCTTGTAAGTGTTATTGCCCTAGTGGCATCAGTGGTAATTCGTGCCATAAACCGGTGTTATTCAGCTTGGTGTAAGTAAAATTCGTGCTATATTTAGCAAACTTGGTTCTCCTAACTTGATCTCATTGAGTACAAACATATTCCTTTTCTCCTGTTTATCATGATCATATCTCATCCATAGTCCATATGCATTCCCTCGTCCGTTAACTGGATGCATTGCAGATTGCATAATAGTTTGAGCAACTTGGCTCTCCACTTCCCAACCATCATCACTGACGGTGGTGCATCTACAAAGAGTATGCTTGTCCTCGGACTAAACATTATCACTAGTAGTGATTAGCATTAAATGCGGGTATACACTGATGGTATTTGGCTAATAAGCCCTGTCTGAAAATTCTCAAATAATTAAACTGGTGTGGTTTACATCACAGTGGTTGTATAGTTTCTCCAGTTGCAGTGGTCGGACTAACAGTCTTCCCAAGGTTGCATAGGTATCTAATCTTAGGGTTTATACGGAAAATATGAGAAATTTTTTTTGTATATATTATAAAAAATAAAAAGTAGTAGTTGCAGTTGCAGTTGCAGCACTTGCTCTGTCAAGTGCGCAAGGCAGATGGAAATTTCAGTGGTTTACTTGTCATAGCGCTTGCAATAGCAAGTGCGCCATGCAGGTGGAAATATTGGTTCAGTAATTACCGGTCTCATTGACTCTGCGTCGTCGAGTATGGCTACATGATAATGTAAGCATTAACATCCTGTTCATATATATAATCCATCAAGGTTCCAAGGTTACTCGCATCGAGTCCACAAAACTAGTCTCAAAAGTCATACACAAGAAGGCGAGTGGTCAATGACACACCCCCACATACTCATAACATATCTCTGTCTAACATCCAAGGTAAGTACACAACATAGTAAACAAAAGTCTTCCACCAGCGGTCTCATGGAGTTCAGGGTACTCATGCCCTATCTACTCCCTTGCCCTTCAGGGCTCCAGCATCAGTAGATGTCTGGCCATCCTGACCGCCTCGTGGTACTCTAGATCCTCCAGCTGAGGTCTTCTGAGTATTCCTTGGTGGCCTGTAATTACGGCTCTCAAGGTTCATCCAACACTCGAACTCCCGGTGGCCCTCTTTCTTGCAGCACCGACACTCAACTTTGCGGTCATTGCAATCGACCCCAGGATGGTCCTTCCCACAACGCTTGCAATAGAAATGGCGCTGGGGCTGTCTGGTGCCTAATGGTAGCATTTAGTTTAAGTTAAAATCTGTGATACAAGGGTTAAGGTCATAAATGAATTTAAGAGGTAGGTGTTCTCACCCTTAGGAGGTGCAGATCTCAAAGGCTGAGCATCTATAGCTGGGCCGGTCAACCGAAGGACGGGCTCTTTCTCCTTCGCTCCCTGGTGACCCTGTTGCCCTTTCCTCTGAAAGAATTTCCTGTTTAAGGTTCGGGTCAGCATTCATAAGGTATTTAATATGATAAGTAGTTTAGAATGGGATAAGTCCTTACTTTCCCTTCTTCTGGCTATCGCCTGAAGATGCTCCTCCACCTCAGACTCTACCTCAGGGTTCTTTCTCTCTTTGTCCCTAGAGTCTCTTCCCGAGTCTGGAGCATTAGCTCCGTCCTCGAGGCAGCGTCATAACACTCCTGGAATCTCATTGATAAGTCTCATAAAGTTAATCGGTAATGTAGTAAGTAAAGAATTTATGGCTTTCAAGTTAATACCTGGATGGTAGTGTAGAGGGTAGCACCCATCGCCATCTAGATGCGAAACAATAATCCCCCGGAACTTCTCGACCTTCACGGTCTCTGAGTAATCAACTCCGGGGATAAAGTCCAGCAGACCAATGAATCGAGCGTAGTACTCATCCACGGTCAGACCTCCCTGAGATAATGTCTCGAACTCATGGCGCTTCTTCTGCTTAAGATGCGCCGGATAGTACTTCCCCCTCAGTAACTCTACAAAGCCAGCCCACGAAAAGTCGGGCGTAGCCAGGTGATGGTCCTTGACCAACCTCCACCAAGTGCTGGCCGCATCCTTCAGATGGAAAGCAGCAATGACAACCTTCTGGCCACAGGTACTTGTAAAGCTTCGTAAGACTTCTCATGTTCAACAATGAAACGCTCCAAAGCTACGGGGTCTGGCTCCCCTGAATATGTAGGTGGTCGGGTCTCGCTAACTGACTTCAGCCAGTTCGTTTCCCTGGGCTGTGGCGGGTGGGCTGGTGCTCTCCTATCTGAGTACCAGTTGTGCGAGAACGGCAACAATCGTCTCTGCAACTCCTGGTATCACGGGGTCACCGCCTCCACCTCTACCATTACCACGCCCTCTAGTTCCCCCAGACATCTGTAGTACAGAATGTTGCATAATTACTCGGTAATTTACCGTACACAACCAATAGATATTGAATTGCCTTAAAGGCTAATATGTCACGCAATTTGCGTTACTAGACACAATATCTTTTAAGACGAATCGTCTCGTACCTCACAAACATTTCCGTATTTCCCAAGTCCTAAGCTCACTGTCTTAACCTATTTTCTCGTCATCAGAGCGGTACTCCGCTCTGATACCATTTTGTAACACCCCTCTCCATAATCACGTAATAATCTCTCACGTAGCAATAAATAAAACGTCTTACAGCGGAAGAATTATAACAATAACAATACTCACTCTGGTGTCACCGGTCATTACTCGTCCATGCAAGTAACGAAGCCAAACTACATCCAACTTCCAACATAAACAAACTACTAACCGCCGTGATAACGAGAAAACTCCTATACATCATACTAAGTCATACTTATAAACATCGACAAATGAGCATCTACCCAATCCTGAATATACATAACCGTACCATATTACAACTCCATGTGCGGTATTAAAATAAACTCTAATTACCCTGTTCCCGCACTTCGGCTTCGGCGATAATCAACAACCTGCATATGGTGTAGTATCAGCGATAGACGCTGAGTATGTGGGCCTGGACCCTAATGGTCACTTAGTCATTTTGTCCATCTTATTATTAGATTGGTTTCATGCATTACCATTTTACAGATATAATCAATACTGTAATAAACATGTATAATATACATAACCATCCATCCAAACATTCATAAACACTTAACCATCCATCCAATCCAAACATCATTTAATATACAAACAACAATTGTATATCGAACGTATCGAAATAATAGCAGTATAATGTACAATGTACAATCGCCGTATCGTACACCATCCATTGTTAATTTAATTTAACTTGGCCTTCAAGGCCCCATCCATACCGAAATGATTGCAGTATAATGTACAATGTACAATCGCCGTAGCGTACAGTTTCCATAGTTAATTTATTTGGCCTTTAAGGCCCCATCCATCCAAAATGTTTAATTAATACCAGTTGGGCGTCATGTTGAGACAACCTGATAACCTCACCATGGACAGTAGTCCTCCCGTACACACAAAGGTGCTCATTTCGCCAGAGGTCCGGAGGCCCCTGACTATTCTCTTTTGTCTCGTAAGACGTCCATATAAAAGGCCGTAGCCACCTGACCACGATCCAAATAGGGCTCGTTGGGTATAAACCTGGAGCGGAACCCAATCGGGAACCCTCAGTGATCACAAATGCGCAACCAAGTAGTTCGTAAACTCTCGGGATTCCTCACCTCAACTCATACCATCGCTCTCTCATAATGTTTAAGATATGCTCTTAGTCTTATGGAGAATTATATTAATTAGCTGCCCAATGGGTCTCACGCATACCTAGAAAGAATCTAGGTCATATTCATGTTCGAGATCCATGCTCTAGAGACCGACAATGTCGTGACTCGTGCCTAAGTATTTTACTTAGGTTCCCTTTTACTTAATATTAATACTATGGTATTATATCAAGTAACCGTCATGTTATCACATTAACGTATATGTATGTTTATATAAGTCGATCTATAGTCGACGTAGTGTTAGCCCCGTAGGACGCTCGTGCATAAATAATTAATGCAGTAGCACACAATCACATACATGTATCCAAAACACTTAACACACAAGTGATACCAACCAAATCCGAGCCCAAGGAGCTTCCTTAGGACAACTCGGATCAAACCCCTTTACATACCGTTCACCAAGACCTAGGATGCGCAGTGTAGACCACTAGCTCGTCAAGCGCCTCCGTCTGAAGTATGATCTAAACGGTAATAAAACTATAAGTCAGTCTCCATGACTAACTACATCCGGTATCTCCGAATAACAAGTAAACCCGACAGTTTATCCCCGGATTTCTACAGTTAATTTTTACGGGTTTCTCTAACCAGTCGGCTTTGTTACTGAAACTCGTATGTCAAAATATTTCGACTGTTAAGTTTAATTCATTATATTTCTTTAATCATATTCACCATTAAATTTAGGTATATAACCTGTAGTTGCATGGATGCATGCATGACTTGTTATATTGTATTGTTTTCCACCATCCATTATAATACATTGTATTATAATCCATTATCTTTAGCAAATTATATTGCATTCAAAAACTTACAACTTATAGTTCGTAACTATTTTTATGTAATAACCACCACCATTATATTATATGGTTTCCAACCATAATATATATCCATCCTTATATACATTTTTCTTGTATATGTATATATATATATATATATATATACCATATAGGTAAATTCCATGAGTTATTAAACTCTTATATATATGTTACATTTTATCATCTTACATTAGATGATTATTCCCATTAGTTGTATTATATTAAACAACTCATATTAAGATTATTATCCTAATATTATGTAACATCTTTATGTTGTATATTTACAACTCCTAGGATTTATTCAATATAAACCTTAGTTTATAAATCTTATTTATTTATAGTTGTCACATTATTTAATGTGAATATCCTTACTTATTAATTCCCTTAAAACCCATTAACACCATATAATTGTTATAACATTTATAACATTATAGACCTTAGTCTAAAATTCATATTCCAAACTTTATAAATTCGGTACAACCTTTTATTTCATTTAAATTCTATTTTGACCACATAACATTATGTAATGTTATACCATATACTAATATCATTTAATATGATATTTTATTTCTTTAACTTATAACATATAGTTTTATACAAAAACTATTTATTATTGCCTCATGGGCACCATATCAAAACCATATTCTTTTCCATATACCATAGTTTCCTTTATTTACAAATTCACCCCATTATTTATACCATGTTATATATATCATATAATATAACATTTTAACTTATAAAATGGTATAACCTATGGTTATATTTTTGTAAATTCCGAACAGACCCACCATTCTTATAATTGCCATTTGGCCCAACTTATAACATATAGTTTTATAATATCATTAAAACTATATATTATACACATATCTAATAAATATTCTTATATTATTCTAAAAATCACCAAATTTCACCAAAGGGTTATAATTACCCTTACTAACCCATATACTTTCGGTATTTACCATTCCACCATCTATATTTCTCCAAAGTGTCATAATGACATAATAACTATATATTATACATATATAGTTTATTTTAATTCCAATAATCAACCCAAAAATTCCTAATAGCCCATGGGTGTTTATAATACCATTATACACCCTTAACTTTCGGTAATAACATATTACCACATATGTTATAAAGTTGTTACAATTAATACTTATCTTATTGTAAAACCTTAAATAAGATATTTAACTTATCTAACTTGGTCAAAACCTACCATATGGTCAAGGTTGACCACTTAATATTTCCTTGACCATTAATTTCCATATAATACGGTTTGTACCCTATCTTTTCAAAAATTACCATTTAACCCCAAAACTTTATATAATCTTATGATTTTATATAAACTCATTTAAACCTCTAATTTTTCGGCTTTATTATTATATAGCCCCCAAACTTAATTTAATTACACTAAAACCCAATTCCTTGCGGTAATTTATTTTTAGCACCTAAACTTAATTAAAAGCTTATAAATGCATAAATAAAATGGCCTAAAGTACATGGCCTTATTACAAACATTAGCTTATAAAATAAATTACACATAAATGCCCAAAGTACTTTTAACTCTCGGCCCTTACCACATCTTTTCCTTATTTACAATTTTCCACATAATGTCTTAAATTTGACAATTATGCTAATTAATTAGTTATAAAATTTACTAAACCATTCCTAATCACCTAAGGTCAAAATAAGACCTTTAATCTTGTTCACTCACGGCACAATATATATACATATGTATAAACACATATTAATATACCAAGTGAAGGTTTAAGTGATTTATACCTTATTTTGCCAAGTTAAGGCCTTGTTTGGCCACGGCCTGCTTAGGATAAAGTTTCCACAGCATCATTTACATGTTTTCAAACAGAAATTAAGGCATGATTAGTCTCCAAGCAAGATCTAACCATAAGAAGTGTTTAATGTCAATTTTCAAGGTAAATTTACCTTAGAATACCAAGGCAAGAAGAGGTTGTCTTCGGCCTATATTACAGTAGGTAAAGATCATCAAAAGAGCTACTAAAACCAAGCTTTAAACTGGTATAACTCAGATTAGAAGATGGCTAATTTTTACCTTGTTTAAAATGCCTAAAATGGTGTTTTTGGCTTGGATCTGGCTATACCTTGAAGCTCTTGATATACCAACTGAATAAGTATGTTAATATGAAGATTATAAGGCTAGGAACAAAGTTTCACAGCCGAATTTGAAGGGAATCAAAAGATATGTGCTTAACGCACATTTTTATACCTTAAGAACAAGATTGGCTTTCTCCACCTTCTTCCCTTGTTAATGCCGAGATACACCCTCCATTTAACCTCCAAAAAAACCTAGAAACATTGATGGAAATGGTTGATGCTTTGCTCCATGGAAAGAGGAAAGAATTGTGAAGAAAATGGACATAAAATGACTAATTAAGCTTACCTAGGTAGCAAGGTGTTCTCCTCTGTTCTTGGTGAGTTAGCCACGGTTTGGAGAAGCCAAAGAGAGGTTTCAAGGGGCTGGTGTGGCTGGGAAGCAAGGCAATGAGAGAAATAAGTGAGTTTTGTCCTTTAAACTAGTTAATGTTATTTAATGTAATAGTAAATGATGACTCACTTAATTGGCTAGTTAATTGATTGGAAATAGCTTAATGAGTGGGCATGGCAGCTGTATGAAGTCGGCAGCCCTTGGTCAAGGCAATGGGTGACTTTGACCATGGTCAAAGGTAAGTATTAAATGTTATTTTTTTGGTACTATTCATAGTAAATTGCCCATTTTGATTTTATTTTCAAACTTTGATTTAGACTTTATAATATAGTCTATCATGTCACATTAATGTTATAAAGAACTTAATATAGTCTTTACAGTGACAAAAAGTCATTATCTTAGAGCTCATACACAAAAAACGTGCTTTAAGGAATTTTAGTGCACATTTTGAGTCGCAGGGTGTTTCTGAGCTCTGTTTTATTTGAGAACAGTTTTTTTGTGTTCTTACATGATATTTGATCATGGTATCCAATTTTATATCATTTAGAGGTCATTAGACCTTTAAGGTTTTCTTAGAGCACATTTTGCCCTACTTGACCTTGAAGCATGAAAATGCTTGTTCTTTGTGTTGGAGTGTTGCCCAACAATTGTAATATGTTTAGATATGTGTCAATAAGCTTAGGACAAAGTTTTAGGTCCTAAGAAGCTCATTTGGGTATTTATTTACCCTAAACAGTCAAAGGGTGTAATATGTTGCTTTGTGTTGACCACTGTTGTTCTCAGTTGACTTTAAGGCATGTTTAGGCCTTAATTAATGTGATTAGATATTTAATCCATATTTTATTAGTTTGGGGTATTTCATTGTAAAAGGATGGTTATGAATAAAATAACAGTGTTGTTCATGTCAATTGTTACGACTCTTGTTATACTATCATTACTCATGAAGCTTATGAATACGATTAGGTCATGGACTCGGTACGGAAGGTGCGCTAAGCATACTTACAGAGGCACAGGCCGACGCCAGCGGTACTATCCTCACCGGCACCTTTCCGATTAATGGAATTGAGGCATCAGTTCTCTTTGACTCAGGGCCTCGCATACCTTTGTCTCGGCATCTTTCGCGAGAAAGTTGGGGCTAGATGCTGATGAGCTACCCGACTTCACGGTTACGCTCCCGTCTAAGGAGAAGGTTCGTTGCACTCGCTACTACCGAGGAGCCATTGTCAGTATTAAGGGGGAAGACTTTCCAGCCAGTTTTATTGAGTTCAGGGAGTTGGGATTTGATGTTATTTTCAGGATGAATTGGTTGGAGTGGCACAAGGGTCGTATCCTCTGCGCCGAGCATAGATTGCTGCTTAGGAGCCCATCTGGGGTAACAATATCATACCGCTAGAGGCCCAGAGAGCCTTCGACTAAGATCATCACCGCTATGGCAATGTATAAGGAGTTGAGTAGAAAGGAAGAAGTATACCTCTGCTATGTACAGGACATAGAGAGAGACCCCGAGTTCGACCCCGACTTACCGGTAGTGTCGGAGTTCCCCGACCTCTTTCACTGGAACTGCCCGGCATGCCACCCACTCGGGAGGTAGAGTTCACCATCGAGCTGCTACCTGGTACCAGACCAATAGCCAAGGCACCGTACCGTATGGCTCCGGCAGAAATGAATGAGTTAAAGGATCAGTTGAAAGATTTGTTAGACAAGGGATTCATCAGACCAAGTGTATCACCATGGGGAGCGCCAGTTCTCTTCGTGAAGAAGAAGGATGGTAGTCTCTGCCTCTGCATCGACTACAGAGAGTTGAATGTAGTGACAGTGAAGAATAAGTACCCACTACCCCGCATTGACGATCTATTCGATCAGTTGAAGGGAGCATCTGTGTTTCCAAGATTGATCTCAGATCGGGGTATCATCAGATAGCCATTAAGGAGGGAGATATTGAGAAGACGGCATTCCGGACACGATACGGCCACTATGAGTTTACAGTGATGCCGTTCGGTTTGTCGAACGCACCGGCGAAGTTTATGGACCTGATGAACCGCTTGTTTCGGGAGCAGCTGGACAAGTCGGTTGTGGTGTTTATTGATGATATTTTGATATACTCGAAATCGAAGACTGAGCATGAGGAACATCTGAGGAGGGTATTAGAGGTACTGAGGGAGAACCAACTATATGCTAAGTTCTCCAAATGTGAGTATTGGCTTGACCATGTCTCTTTCCTAGGTCATGTCATTTCGGATGCTGGGATCTCAGTGGATCCAGCAAAGATTGATGCCGTGCGTACTTGGCCAAGACTGAAGACTGTTACCGACTTCCGGAGCTTTCTCGGTCTGGCAGGTTACTACAGAGGTTTGTTAAGGATTTCAGCAAGGTCGCGAAGCCGATGACCAGTCTGATGAAGAAAGATGCACCGTTCGTGTGGACGGTTGATTGTGAGAGTTCGTTTCAGAGTTTGAAGGACTCATTGGCCACTGCACGGTTCTGACTATTCCAGACGGTATGGAGGGCTTTGAGGTCTACTGTGATGCATCCGGCAGAGGACTGGGTTGCGTGCTCATGCAACATGGCAAGGTGGTGGCATATGCCTCACGCCAGTTGAAGAAACATTAGGAAAACTACCCCACACATGATTTAGAGCTGGGAGCTGTAGTCTTCGCTTTGAAGATATGACACCATTACTTATACGGGGTTAGTGTGACGATCTACACCGATCACAAGAGCTTGAAATATATATTCACTTAGAAGGAGTTGAATCTCAGACAAAGGAGATGGTTAGAATTTCTGAAAGACTATGACATTGAACTCCAATACAAAGAAGGGAAGGCCAATGTTGTAGCAGACGCCCTGAGCCGTCGAGAGCACACTCACTCCATTCGCTAGTCTCTTTCTCCAGCTTGGTTGATGAGGTGCGAGAGGCTCAGAGGGCAGAGAGTATATGAGAGAGGTCAGACAGAAGCAGACAGATGGTACCATTGAGAGTCAGAAATATGACTTCAGACTTCACGACGATGATCTGATCAGACTTAAGGGCAGGTTATGCATACCACGGGGCAACACGGATCTGAAAGACCGTATACTTAGGGAATCACACTGTTCTTTAGTTTCCATCCATCCGGGAGCCTCTAAGATGTATAAAGACATGAAGAGATACTTCTGGTGGTCGGGGATGAAGACTGATGTTACCGAGTTCGTCTTGAGGTGTCTCACTTGCCAGAAGGTGAAATTCGAGCACCGACGACCGGGCGGAATGGTACAGTCGATGCCAGTTCCGGAATGTAAGTTCCATGATATCTCCATGGACTTTGTAGTTGGACTCCCACCTGCTAGGGGAGGTCTCAACATGATGGGTGGTGGTGGATCGCCTTACCAAAGTAGCCCGATTCATACCGATGAAGGATACTTGGAAGGTGACAAATTAGCTGAGTTATTTGAAAAAGAAATCATGAGACATCACGGGATACCGAAGACCATAGTGTCAGATAGAGATACCAGATTCCTTTCGAGGTACTAGAGAGCTACTAGAGAAGCGTTGGGTACAAAACTAAAGTTGAGTACCGCGTTCCATCCTCAGAGAGATGGTCAGACTGAGTGTACGATTCAGACACTCGAGGACATGCTGAGGGCAATGTGCCCTTATACTTCCAGGGCAGTTGGATTGACACATTAATCTGATCGAGTTTTCATACAACAACAGCTTCACGCTTCGATCAAGATGGCACCTTTTCAAGCGTTGTACGGTAGACCATGTCGTACACCGCTCTGCTGGGATGAGTCGAGTGAGACGGTCATTATAGGACCAGAATATCTAGAACAAGTTTAAGGCTGAAGTTTAGGAAATCAGGAGAATATGAAAGCTGCTCAAGATAGGCAGAAGTCGTATGCTGACGTTCGACGACGAGACCTGGAGTTCGCAGTGGGCGATCGGGTATTTTCTGCGGGTATCACCGATGAAGGGTGTGTTTAGATTCGGGCAAGAAGGGCAAGCTGAGCCCTAAATTTGTTGGTCCTTATGAGATTACGGAGCGGGTGGGCCCGGTTGCTTACAGGTTGAATTTACCTACTGAGCTGGGTAAAGTGCATGATGTTTTTCACGTTTCAACAGCTAAAGAAATACATGCAACCACCCCTCCCATGTGTTAGAACCTGAGAGGTTGACATTAGAATCGAATATGAGATCAGTGGAGGTTCCTAAGAGAATCTTGGATAGTAAGACTAGGGACACTCGCCATAAGTCAGCGCGACTGGTGAAGGTTCTCTGGTCTAACCAGGATGGCGAAGAGGCCACGTGGGAATTAGAGGATAAGATGAGGGCGAAGTACCCTTCTTTGTTTACTAACTAGATCGTCTGTATAGGGTACGGGGCGTACCCCTTTTTAAAGGGGGGTAGAGCTTCCTCGCTTTTGAGTTAGGAAACGAACATGTTTGTCGTTTGTTGGTTGTGTAAGATGTGATTTCGTGTAAGTTGCTACACTTTGGTGATAAGTTTGAGATGTGTATATACTTATGTATTGTATGTGTATGTAACGCCCCTATTAACCATAAATACAGCAGAAATAAAACTCTAAGGCGATTACAGACCATCGGGTTCCAAACACCCGCACCAAAACCTCACAAATTACAACTTACAAACTACAAAAGCTACGGTCTGAACTCGAGAAAAACTTAACACAAACATAATAAATTAAACACATTAACTCTCCACAAAACCTAGTCCCATCCCAAACGCTCATTCTCTTCGTGGCCACCTGTAAATCAATTCGTACCTGCAAGATGAAACCAGCAGCCCACCCCGAAAGGGGCGGGTCAGTTCAGTTCCCTGGAATGGAACTGGTACAATTCTCCAAAAACAAACTTATAAAACATTACTCTTCAAAATAAACAGTAACATGAAAACAAACTCTTAAAAGTAAAACAGAGATAAAGCACTTCAAAAAATCAAGTTAAAGAGAAAAGAAAACAAGACAAAGATAGAGATAAAGAACTTCCAAACCAAGTCGTCCACTTAAGTAGTCACACACATAGTTAGTAAGCATCCATTGTTGATGTTAGAACCAATTCTAGTTAAGAAGAGAAAGACTCAAGTAGTCAAAAGGGACTAGGAATGATATGAATACCCATACCCGTGGTAGACAGTTTATGTCCCCACCATTTCAGAAAGCTGAATCCCATAGACAAGATATACTCAAGAGTGGAATAAATTCAATTGGGAGAGATGGCCCCCACCGCCAAGTACGTCCTTTTAGGACAGGGGATATACAGCCCCTCACTGTTTACCACGTCCCTAAGGACATGCGATATACAGCCCCTCTCTGTTAACTACGTCCACTAAGGACAGGGGATATACAGCCCCTCTCTGTTTACCACGTCCACTAAGGACAGGGGATATACAGCCCCTCTCTGTTTACCACGTCCACTAAGGACAGGGATATACATCCCCTCTCTGTTAACTACGTCCCTTTGGGACAGGGGATATACAGCCCTCTCTGTTAACTACGTCCCTTTTGGGACAGGGGATATACAGCCCCTCACTGTTACCATTGAAGACGCGCGCACGTCGAAACCTCAAGAACCAGCTCATGGATGAAACGATATCCAGAGTCAAAAGAAAGATTTCCAAGATTGTCCTTTTTCCAAAATTCCCACTAGATCACCAACTACCCAGAGCAATACCAAAACACTCAGTCCTACAGAGTGCAGAAGCGTAAACCCTAAGTAGTCAATGTCTAACGGGGCACCAAATAGAAGGAACCCATACCCATGTAAGTTTCACATCCAAGGCTCAGTTAGTCACACAAGCTGGGTTAGTCACACAACCAATTCTTTTTAGAAATTCCTCTTAAAGTCAGTTAGCGTTTTCCAAAACATTCCACAAGTCAATCAGCAGCAAAATATCGGAGTACGAGAAATCGTACAAAACATTCCATAATGTCCAAAACACAACAAGCTGAGTACGAGAAATCGTACCTGGGTAACGCTGTAGCAGTTCTAGTCAACTTACGCAAACAATCAACAGTACTCTGAAGAATATTAAAGGTAGTCTATCATCAATCACTTGTAGCCTATGTTAAGCTTAAATAAACTCCTTACTCTTATTCCAAAGTCTCAATTGTCTTTTAAGCCCTCACTTAAATGTTATGTAAATCTTTGAGTTATCTGAGAACGTTGTATAGCCCAAGTTGTAGGATCAAGGAATGTATTTTATTAACACCTGCTAACTGTCCACTCCTATCCACTTAATTCATATTAACCACAATCCTCACATTCAAGACTTTTGAGACCTTATAACATAAATGTTCTTATATTATATAATTAAATCTAAGAATTTCAATAATAATCTTAAGCTCAATACCTTTATTCTTAACTTAGAATAAACATTGTATTATGACCTATGATGGACTCATCTCAGAATACTATACTATTATCTCACAATGTAAAGATTATGTATTTAAACAATATATACTAGATAACCCATTATGATTAAGTCTTTCCATAACTTAATTAAGATCTACATCTTGTATATTGGAATCATAACGTTGTAGATACATTTTATTACAACTTAATTGAGCCACTAAACTCAATTACCATATCCTTAGTTCAAAATGACTTTCTATTATAACCGTCTAATAATCTTGTCATAAGATGTTGAATTACCTCTCATATTGAAACAACTATATTATAGTTAACTTAGACTTATTGAACTCTTACATTTAGTATTCACAAGGTACATTATTTGCTTAATTATTACCTATATAATAAGGTGTTTAAATATAACCTTTTATGTATCCTTACTTACCTTTAATCTCCTAAATGTTTTATTTTTACCCACATACACTCTATAGACTATGTATAATCCTTTGTACTAAACTTAAAAAAACTTCAATAAACTTAAGCCTTAAATACGTTTTAAATTGTTTCACAAAACCTAAGGTTTCAAAGGAATAACTTAATAAATTAATTTCCTTTATTGTATTTAGGATGGACAATATATCTACACAGAGTAGTATTAATACAAGAATTAAATTCTGGTTCGCAAGTGAAATTGTTAATTATTTAATAAGATAAACCATTATGAAAATTCTCATATTTTATATTCAAAACAACATATCATTATTTCCCATTACCGTAAAGTATATCAATATAATATCTTATGTAACTTAGTTTTATCTAATAAAAAGGTTCAAAGGTTTTAAGTATCAAATTCCTATCTATAAACCTCCTATAAACTCTAACTACTAAATACCTCACTTAATTGTATACTCACCCCTGAATACTAGTAATAAATGTTTTTATATGGCTTATCTAATTCTAAGAAACTTAAGGATAATTGTTTAGATAAATTTCCAAATCATCGTTTAATATAGAATATATCATGATCCTTATAATGATTCTATCTTAAAACATTAAGTTATATTTCACTACCATAAATGTTAAAAAATGATTAAATATAGACTTACTAATCCACCTCACATTTAGATGTAAAAGTATTTTACTTATTTTATTATGGTTTATATACTAAGAATATTTAGATGCAATCGTATTACATTTGTTTATCATTAATTATAGAATAAGATCTATTTGTGCAACATTTTATGTAATCTAATCACAATTTTTCCTAAGTTTTAACTTATTAATTACTTAACCCCAATTTTAGATTTACATCCTGGTTATTGACAAATAATACTATACATGCGTTTTAATATGGTTATATATAAACCTTGGAAACTCAAAGGTAACCCTTAAGCCTAATACATAACTATAATCTAATACCACCTCATATAATATTCTCCCATTAGTATTATGTAGAGGTTTAGTTTAACTTACTAATTCCTTCGTATTATATTTCCTATAAGGTATCTAATTTTATTTATGTTAAATGTGTATATATTTATATATACTAGGATTTGTTCAAAACATTATTTATGTAGTTTATTGTATTTAATTATGTTTAATAACTTTTAGGCATAACTACAACCGACCTATGGTTTATTAAATAAAGTGTTTCCTTTGTTTATTTAATATATATATAAGTGTACCCGTACTAGAAATCAACTAAGACATTCCCTATGTAACTTATCATATTTAAACTATCTTATTAATACAACCTTAAACTGTATTCCAAGTATGTTTCGTTAAGTATTTCTTTTACCATATCATAGGATACTAGCTCTTATAACATTTAGTTATTATAAGTGTTAATTTAATTAGTTCCTTGTTTTACTCTAAGTTACTACTTAATTCCTTTTTATAAACGCGTAAAAATATATATATTTATATTCTTAGTTTAATTAAAAATATTAACTCCCATAATATAGTAAATAAAATGTAGGATAATTAAATTCCTTAATTTATATAAGTTTCTACTAAGTAAGTATCTATACATATATGTAAATAATTTCACTTCTCTTAAAAGCCAATACCAAAACATTTATAAACTCACTGTTATAAAATGTTAATTTAGTTTCCCTTATTTCCCCCAGCTTAAAAGTTAATTAACAAACCATACTTTAATTTGGTTACATTAAAAACCTTATATTATAGGTTATTCTTATGAAAAACTCATAAACACAATTTTTAAAACCTTTTACCATTGCTCAAAAATCCCAAATTTAATATACAGTAACTATAACATTTTAGACATATTATAAAAATTTTATTTCATAAAAACATCTTTTTAATTTAGCCAAATAATTCCAGAAAACCCGTAACTTGCAAAAATCATAACTTACGTTTAAAAACTCCAAAACCACATTAATTTACATCAAAATAAACTATTTAAATAAGGAATCTATGGTTAAAATTTCAAGCCAAAATACATTCGGGAAGATATTTAAATTAACCCAACAAGTTAGGATTATTTACTGGCATTTATAAAACCTTTATAAACTTATTCTGGAATGTTTTAATCTCGGCCGTCCAATCTTTTAAAACGAGATCGGACGGCCCCTGTATTCCGAGTTCATCAGCGAAGACAATAAGCAGGTCGAGTACTAAATCACGAATATCTCCTAATCTACAGAACGAAATCAAGTGATTCTTGTTTCTATAGTTTCGTAATCAAATTTCGGTTCTATTGATACCGTTTTCCCCAATTATAATGCAGAGTTCATCCAGTTTCGAAATCAATTCGAGAGTTAGGGTTCATGTCGGGTACAGAGTACAATTCGATTACAATTCTCACAAATTCTCTCTAACCTAACACATAATTGACTAAATTGGAACATGGGTTAGGTCGAAAACATGACTACGAACAGCAATATCAGAGCAATTTGATCGGAGACTCACCGGAGTTGTGCGAATTGGGTGATTTTGAAATCAGAAATCTGGAAAAATATAAACTTTGAGCAGTTTGTGGTGCCAACTTCGAAGATCTATACTAGCAGTACAAATCGAGTTAGGCTATGAGTAAGGGCTCATTGGAAAGAGAAACTTAGATCTACGTATTGATAGTAAGAACTAAACCTAACTCGCACCACACAGAAGATATTGAAGTCGCAAATCATGAGTTTACCTCTCTGTTTCGGTATGATTTTATGTGCTGGTGAAACCGAAATTTTAGACGCCTTACTCTTCCAATCGGTTGAGAATTAGCTTAGACCATAAACACGAAAGTTTTAGAGGAATTAGAGCTCTTCACAAACGAGCTAAAGAACATGGAATTTGGATGAGTAACGAAGAAGTTATGGCTGATCGAATTTACCTGATTCGAAGAGAAAACTGGAATTGCAGTTTCGGTTTTTGCAAGGTGGCTACTTTGACTCGATTTTCCGGTTGATTAAGAATGAGTTAGAGTTTGTATGAGTTATAGTTGTTTAGAGGGAATGTAGGAGAAGACAACAAAGAAGACGACATTGAAAAATATGGAGAGATGAATGAGATATAGCTGTCTAAAGTTAGGGCAAAGTATTGAATTCTGTTATCGAAATTCAGGGAATCCAGAATCGTAAGTCCTGGCGCCTGTGAGCTTGACACGTGGCAACTTTCAAATTTTTGATTCAAAACTTCAATCTAGCATAACTTTGGCTAGGATGATCCGTTTTTGATGTTCTTTTTATCGATCTTCATGGTTTTCCATAACCTATTTATTGGTATAGGTTTCATGGCCTGGTTTGACCATTCTCAAAAAGTCAACTCTAGCAAGGCTTAATAAGCTTTAAGGTTTCTAGAATTTTATATTGACTTTTATGTTTCAAAACAATGTTCCATCACTTCCTAAAATCTTTATAATATAATTGGAGTGTTTAGAAATTTTCCCAAGATTTATTGACTTATAAATCTTATTATTAAATTCATAATACTATATAATAATATATAATAATTAGGGTTAAATAGGAGAAAGCCCCTAAATAAATTTCACAATTCCATATAATAATTTAATATTCATAATTCCATATAATAATTTAATACTTAATAGTATTATTAAAGGTTTAATAAAAGAAATCCCCTAAATTAATTTAAATTAATTTAGGGGTATTTCAGTGTATAATACTTATGTATTGTATTTGTGATTGACCTTGAGTCTTGATAGTGTGAATGAGAATATAAGATGTGGTATCAAGATTAAGAAATTGAGTACCGTGAATGATTTAGTACACGTGTGAACTTTGGGGACAAAGTTCTTTTAAGGGGGGTAGATAGAAATACCTCAAACTTAGATATGGTTCTTAAGTGATAAACTAAGATATAAGAAGGCTAAATAATGCCTTGGAAACATTAAGAAACATTTTTAATCAAAGAAAACATAAGGAAACACCAAAAGAGCAGTTTAAGCAAAAACGTGCTCTAAGCTTGGAGAGACTTGGGTGAGCACCCAAATATCATTATAAGACCTTAGTAATATCCTAATGGTCACTTTAAGTCAATTACCAAAGAAAACCAAGCTCAAAAACAAGCTAAAACACAAATTGTGCTTTAAGGACTCTTAAAGCACATTTTTAAAAAATTGTCTTAGAAAGGGTTTTAAATGGCTAAATGCCCATGATTACTCCTTAATTAACTTTTGTGCTAATTATTATCACATTAGGAAATCTAAATCAATGGGAAATCAAAAATTTCACAATTATGTGCACTAGTTTGTGAATAGTAATCAATAGTGCCTAGTTTAGTCTTTGATCAATTTAGTTTATTTAGTTGGTCAAACAAGACCATGACTAGCCTAATTAATGAGGGGGCCGGTTTTCTAAGGTGTGAGTCACCAAGAGTAGCCAATTTATGTTAGAAGAAAAAGAGGAAAAGTAAGTGGTTTACTATTTGCTTTTTAAGGAATCAAAATATCTCATTTATACCACCTCTCTCCTCCTTTTTTCATTCTTCATCTTCTCCATCGATTTCTCATGCTCCCTTTCTTCTCTTTCACATAAGAAGCAACCTCCATGCTAGCTCCATCTTCTTTTGCCCACATCTTGCTCATTTAAGCTCCAAAATCAAAACCAAGCACATATATCTCTTAGTTAGCTCAAGCTCTTCCTTTCTATCTTTTCAAAACTTCAAGAGCCTCATTTTGGAGCCAAGGAAAACCGCCATTAGAGGAGAAAACTCAAGCTTGGAGACTCCATTAGCTTCTTCATTCTCTTAAGGTAAAGAATATGTAAGAAAAATGAAGTTCCCACTATTTCTTCACATGTCCGAAAATTATCACTCATGGGTTTCATGTTTCTGCTTTTGTGCTAGCTTGTTTCTACTCTCCAAGGGATAAAGGAGGTCCTTCTTACTCATATCCAAGCTTTTCTTGAGAAACCAAGGTAAAACAATTAATTTAATACCTTAAAACACATTTTTAACCTAGGTTTTATTCCTTAAGGTTAGTGTGTTGTTTAGTACTCATTGGAGTCATTGAATATTTCTTAGAACATCGGCAAGGAAAACTTGATTTGGTGACCGAGATTGAGCAAGGAAAACCTAAGGAAGAAAGTTTGTGAAGCTTGAAAAAGAACAAGGTAAATGTCTTACCTTAAGGTGTTTAATGCATTAAGGGGTGGGATTTAGATATGTGATGAGTTTAGTGTAGAGTGTACATTGGGAAAGAGTTATAAAAACCTAGGAGAACAATGACTATACTTGTGAACTTGTGACTAAGGAGCAAATGAAAAAAGGAGATAGTTTAGCAATGTCAAGGTGAATTATAAGAACATTTAAATTGCAATGGGAGCCTTGTTGTGTGTATTTGCAGGTCAAAGGATATTTATTTGAGGAAATTCAGTGTTTAAGATTTATGCATTTAAGGGCCTAAGAGCCAAGTCATTTAAGGGCCTAAGTGCCAAGCAATTTAAGTTTATGCACTATATTGTGATGTAGTGTAGTTTTGGTGTATGATGTTGTTAAGGAGGTTTAATGAGAGTTTGAATGTTGATAGCTATTTGATGGTGAGAAACTAAATGTTTTGGCGTAATAATATACTAGAGAACCCATGGCAAAATTTAGTGAAGAACCTAAGTGTTTAAGATGTGTAAGGAGATTTTATGACTAAGGAAGTACTAAGAAACTTTAGGAGTAGTTTTGATGAAGAAGGGTGAGTTTAAGGTGTTTTTTGAGTTAGAATGACTTAGGCACCATCATGGAGGATTTAGGAATCAAATGAATGTCTAGGCATATACTTGTGTAGTTAGGACTTAGGCAAATGTGGTAAACAAGTAGGAAGGAAAATAATGTTTTGGTAGAAGGAGGCATAAACTTGTGTAGAAACTTTAAGTAGTTGCATAAAGGAGTTTTAGATGGTGAAAGATGCTTGGGAGATGATGTTATAGGGTGAGGAAGCATTTGGCATAGTGGTTACATTAGGTATGAACCACCACTTAGAACCTAGTGGGAAACATTACAAGTGTTGGCATTATTATAAGGAGAATGCATAATGACTAAGGTGGATATTGGTGAGTGATTTAATGAGTTTAGTGGAGAGCTTAAGGTGTATTTGAAGTGCCCAAATGAGGTTAGAACATACTAGGATATATGAGGTGAAGTTTGGAGACAAATGGGAATTTAGAAACAAAGTTCTGGAGCCGACAGACCTTAGGGACCGGACCTGCAAGTCGGTCGAGCTCAGTTTACACTACCGGAAAGAGTTTCTGGAATGGACCGACCTTGGGGACCGGACTTGCAAGGTCGGTCGGGCTTGTGTTTTGAGTACGGATTGAGTCTCTGGAATGGACCGACCTTGGGACCGGACTTACAAGGTCGGTCATGCCTAGAATTTTGTACGGGGATTCGTCTCTGGAATCGACCAACTTGGGACCGACCTTGGCAAGGTCGGTCGGGCTTAAATTTCCCACGGGGAAAACTCTCGGGAATGGACCGGACTTGCAAGGTCGGTCGGGGTAAAATTTTCAGATGGTAATATGTCCTGGAATGGACCGACCTTGGGTAAGGTCGGTCGGTAAGGTCGGTCGAGCCAAAAACAAAAAAAAGAGAAATTTTAAATTCTAAAGATGCTCACTGATTATAAGGTATGCCATTGGTAGGGTAATAATGATTAGGAACCTAAGAACCTAAGGAATAAGTTAAGTTAAGTATAAACCTTAATGTTTAAAGTTAAGTTTATAAGGTTAAGTGGTAAGGACTTAAGAGAGTATTGGATGGGAATCTTTAGGGACTAAATGAGTTAAGTAAGGTGCAAATAACTAATGGCCTAAAAATGAATGAATTTTTTAGGTTTGTGAATTGGGACCCCGGAGAAGGTTAAACAAACGACAGTCGACGGTGAACGGTACAGTCTTTCTTGTGACCTGCTTGCTAACGAGGTGTCCCTCGGCTTGTGTACTATCTGTTTATTTGCTATGACTAAGACAAGATAAAGCATGCAACCGGTTATACTTGTTCTCGTTGTGAACGTGTTTTCTTTACACTAACCCGCGAGACTTGAGATTGTTACTACAAGTTTTAGTACTTACTGAGTTAAGAAAAGGAGTTAAGTATTGGTATCTGTTGGTTAATACCCGTTAAGGTTTAACTAACACATGTTCTGTAAGATGTTCACTAACTGGAACTTAAGAGGGGGGGAGTGAGGAACCCGGGACTGACTCCGGTCATGCATGCTAAGGAAAGGGGGTCGGTATCTGAATCAGATCCACCCTCCGCTTAGGGACTTGTCTTCGGACTTGTAGCCTAGGGTCGGTTGCCGGCTCAGCTACACTGGACTCCCGACCAAGGTAGGTGGCATTAAGATGGTGGGTAGGATCACCTAAATCCTAAGTTTGAGTTAAGCTACAACCATTTCCATTCTAGGAACGGTTTGTATACTGAGGTTAAGATAAGGTTAAGATTGAGGTAAGTTAAGGAGGACTGAGGATAAGAGGAATCAGATCTGGAGGAGGTTATTGCTACCCATTTGTTAAGGGAACGCTTGAGTCATTCATGTGTGTGGACTATGTATGTTCATTTGTGGATGGTTGTTTATTGCACTTCATATTATGCTTGTGTATCTAATCAACTTCCATGCTATCGACAATTAGTCGTCGTAGCCCCGTTAGCTTGGGGGCCACGAGAGGGTCGTACCAGCATTCGTGCTGACCCCCTTTGGGGGCTGTTTTTTACACTTACAGGTAAGAGGCTCATGAAGTCACACCACGAGAGTAGGAGCGGTTAGACTTAGGATGGGTTACTTATTTTGAGCATGGGTTGCGCTTGTGCGCCCGTCTGTTTATATTTAAACTGATGTAAGTGGTGTTTATGACTTAGATACTTAAACTCGGTTGGTTGGTGGTATTTTAGTCGTTGTGTATTTTTGGATAAGTGATGTAAATCGGTAGGTTCGGTATGTTCTAATGATCAGACCGTGGCAAGGTCCCGATGTTTGTTATTTCCGCTGTGACGTTTTTGATTAAGTGTTAAGTTTGCGATAACCACGATTGGCTTTGGACGGGGGGTTACATAGCACTTGATAGAAATCTCATTATTGGACTTAGTACATTAATTCACAAATAGGTGGTTAGGTCTAGTTAGACACACACGAGGGTAGTGAACATACCAACACGCACAAACAACACATAACTAACACACGCATAGCCTTGGTTAGAACGTTCCCATGGTTTGGGTCGTTAATCTGAATACCGATCTATTATGTAATCCTAGAGTCGGTTAGTTAAGTTTAGCACATATTCAAAGCTAAACGGTATCGGAACTACGCACGCCACATAATTAACAACTGTAAACTCATTACATGTTTTTATTCTTAAAAGGTGGAAACATTCAGAAAAACACATTGGCATACAAGCCGGTGTAATCCGGTAGGACACAGGTTGCAAGAAAACCATACCTGTCACCGAGGCCCGCTATTGTGTCCTCCTATGTTCCTCGAACAATCCTTGAACCACTGATAACATTACAATTACTGAAATACCCCAAACCTAGTTATGTTGTTTAAACACCTAAATAGGGTGTAATAAGACTAAAAAGAGTCTTAGAAACCTTAGTAAACAAATTTAAACAAAAGGAAACACAAGTGTGCTTTAAAGTCAATAAGAGCTAAAATGTGCTCTAAGCTTGGGATAAACTTGAGTAAGGCCTAATGAGCTTACCAAGACCTCTTTATACACTAATGAACATATAAAACCAATTACCAAAGAAAACCAAGCTTGAAAACAAGTTAAACACCAAAATGTGCTTAAGAAGTCTTAAAGCACGTTTTTGAAAAATTGTCTTGTAAATGAGTTTTGAATGGCTAAATGTCCATCATTACTCTTAAATATACATGTGTACTATATAGTATCACATTTGGGTGGCTATATTAGTGGGAAATCAAAAATTTCACTTCTAAGTCCTTGTTTAGGTGAATAGTACTTTTTATAAGCTAGTTTATAACATATGTTGTATTAAGTAATTAAATTGACAAACAAAGACTAAAACACCCTCACACTAATAAAGGGGGCCGGTTTTTATAAGTGTGTGACTCACCACTCTCTAGTTGATATTATAAGTAAGTAAAGAAAACTAAGTAAACTTACTTTTTACTTTATAAACATAAATATCTCCTAAAAGCAAGTTCTATCTTCATTCTCATTTCTTTCCTCATTCCCACGGTTTGCAAACACCTCTCTTCTTCCTTCTTCCTTGTTCTCTCTCGGTAATACCACTATCACCATGGGAAACTCCAACTTTGACCACTTGTTAAATCTAGCTCACTTGTCCAAATCAAAAACAAAGACCACCAATCTCTTCCTCTCTCATCAAGCTCTTCATTCCTATCTTCTCAAAACTCCAAGAGCTCCATTTCGGTGCCAAGGTGTTCCACCATTGAAGGAGCTTGAGCTTATATTTTGACATATTATTACTCTCCTTTGCTTCTAGGTAAGGAATCTCAAACAAAAATCAAGTTTCCTCCTTGTTTTTGTCATCTCCGAAATACCATTGATTTAGCTCATTGTGTGACCTTGTTTCTAGCTTCATTTCAACACTTCATGGACTAGGTGGAGTCTCTCTTGTTATATATCCAAACTCTCTTCAAAGATCAAGGTAAAACAACTACATTAATGTTTTTGAAACAATGTCAAATTAGGGTTTACAATGAGATGAAGCCTATAGCTTGAATACTCATTATAATGTTTGTATATTGTCTAGAACTTGACAAGGAATCAAAATACCATACGGTTTGTAAAGAAACAAGAAGGAAGTGTGGTGGAAAAAGAGGTAAATCTACTAACTTAATGTTGTATAATGCCTTAGGAGAAATGAGCTATAATTGCTTATTAAAACTACCTAAAGAGCACATGGTAAATGACCTAGTAAATGTTCTCAAGGAGACTAGTAAAATAACATATGTCTTGTTGTATGTAATCGCGGTTAAAGGCATATACATTGTGGAAATTCAGTGTTTAAGATTTAAGCACTTTTAAGGGCCTAAGAGCCATGCATTTAAGGGCCTAATGCCATGCAATTTAAGTTATGCACTATATTGTGATGTAGTGTGAATTTGGTGAAGTTTGTGTAAGAAGGTGTTCTTGGTGTTCTTAGTGTTCTATGATGAAAATAATGTGCTAAGGTGTAACAAAATGCTAGGAGAAGCTATGTCGAAATTTAGGAAATGCATAAGGAGTTCAAGATGTTGTAAAGGAATTATGATGAACTAGGAAGTGTTCTAGAGGGTAATAAGGACTTAGGCATAATCTTGAGGTTTTAGTATGTACCAAAGTCATTTTGGACTTAGGTAAGACTTAGGCAAACTTTGGTAAAATAAGAGGAAGTGTGAACTTGGAAAAGAATTATCAAGATGGATATAAGGAGTTAGTTGTGAGAGGTGATGCTTGGGAGATGATGTTAAAATAAGGAGAAAGCATTTTGGGATGATAGCTATCATAGGTATGAAACACCACTTGAAAACTTGGAGAAAACATTGTAAGTGTTAGGAATTTTGTGAAGAAATGGGTAAAGGCTTAAGGAATTAGATAAGAGTTTTATGAGTGTTTAAGGGTGTCTTAAGTTGTGTTTAAAGTGCCCAAATGAGGTTAGGGATACTAGGTTATATGGGGTGAAGTTTGGAGTTGAATGTGAAAAGAAAACATAGATTTGGGGCCGACCGGACTTGCGACCGGACTTGCAAGCTCGGTCGGGACCTTTACCCTGCGAGAATTAGTTTCTGGAATGGACGCGGCATGGGACCGGACATGGACAAGTCCGGTCGGGCTAAATTTACAAAGAGAATAAACACTCTGGAATAGACCGGACATAGGACCGGACATACAAGTCCGGTCGGAGTAGAAAATTTTGTACGGATTGAGTTACTGGAATCGACCGACATAGGACCGGACTTGGCAAGTCCGGTCGGGCTGAATTTCCGAAGGGGAGAAACTCTCGGAATCGACCGGACATGGACAAGTCCGGTCGGCAAGTCCGGTCGGACCTAAAACTTGTAAAAAAAAAAAACAGAAAAGAATGTACTTATGTAGTTAACCCTAGGGTGTATAATGAAGGTACCTAGGGTAAGATAGGCATTAAAACATGTCATACAAACATGTTAAATACTTAGTAAGTTTGAAGTTAAATAAATTAACCGACATTACTAATGTGTTTAGGATTCTCTCAAGGTGGAAATCAGTCAAGGCAAGGACCAAGGTATGGTTTTCTTGCAGTCTGTTGCCTACCGGTTTACACCGGCTTGTGTGTTGTTTTTTTTTGTGTGTTTTACGACTTTGTAAGATTAACCATGTAAAGAGTTTACAGTTGTTAATATTATTATGTTGTTAAGTGTGACTCTCTCTCCCCTTGTGTGGGTCTAACAAGATTTGACCTATGATCGTGAATTGTGTGTTGTGTTCATTGATGAACTACTAACAAGGGTTAACGGGGGAAGTGAGGAGTCCGGTCTGTTCCGGCCACGCGTGTGAGTATGGAGTCGATGTCATAACCGGTTCGATTCTCTCTGTATGTTATGGTTAAGTTTTCCAATTTGGTTTCTAACCTTCCCTTTAGCTTAACCAAGGCTATTTTACTGACTCACGTCGGGCCACAGGGGCATACTATGTGTTTTGTTTCGGTGTGCTTGGATCACTATATCCGAGGCACCTTGTGTTTAAGTTAACCGT
The DNA here is from genome assembly GCA_023374045.1 of Limonium bicolor. Lineage (NCBI taxonomy): Eukaryota > Viridiplantae > Streptophyta > Magnoliopsida > Caryophyllales > Plumbaginaceae > Limonium > Limonium bicolor. The sequence continues at coordinate 86,091,882 of CM041776.1, read as the reverse complement.
TCAATCTAACCGGACGTTAACGAGTTTTGTAAGAGCAAGGTATGAGCATGGCAACATTCTCTAAGCTCTCAATGGGGACTACTGTGTTGGTTCTCTTCCAAAAGGAATTGTATGTTTGTGATGTGTGTTATGATGTGTACAATACCTGTGTTTATGTTATATATGTATATGTTGTGTGTTTTAAAATAAATATCATGTCATCATGACAATTGGTTGCGCGTATCCCGGTAGCCGATGGGCTGCGCGTTAGCCATACCAGCAAAGGTGCTGACCCCCTCGGGGGCTCCATATTTTTATTGCAGGGATGAGGATCGAAGAGGCAGAGTGGCTCTAGATCCTAGAGAGTAGTTTACTTTTGGAGTACTTTTGGATGTTGCCCGGGATGCGCCTGTGCTCCCGTGGCGTATTATATACTTGTTATGGTGGATTACAGTGATGGTATACAGTGAAGGATTTTGTAAACACTCGGTATTATGTTGATGTATATATATGGTTGTTAGTTCTATGCTCGGGAGTCTGATCATCAGACCGGTACATTTGTATTTATTCAGCCTTGTTAACCACGTGGGTGGTTGACGGCATTGTAGCACCAATCGTTTAGTTATCGTTTAGTTGTTTATTTTCCGCTGCGATTCCAAGTATAGTTATGTGCGTAGTAGGGGTGTTACAATTACTTTCATTAACATTGGGGTAACATGTTTGTTTAACGTCTAAAGCGCCCATGGTTAACCCCGTCATCCCGTTATACTTAGTTTTACTCTTGTGATCTTAGGTTCACAACTCTCACATCAAACCTAACACTTGTTTACACATTTTAAGGCCTTTACATGTCACCAAACAAGGCCTAAACATCACCTAAAACCATTACCATTCAATCCCCCATCATTAGAAGTCATTAAAGCACATTTTAAGCCATTTTTGCCCTGGTCCGGGACTTGGTCCGGACCCAAGGTCCCGGACCAACACTGGAATGTAGTCTCGGCCTTTATTTTCACTTGGTCTGGGTCTTGGTCCTGGACTAAGGACTCGGACCACTTGTAAACTTGTCTTTCGGCTGATTGTTAAGGGTGGTCCGGGTACCTATACAAGGGCTAGATCCCGGACCATGTTAATAAGTTGTTAAAACATCATTTTTCAACCCCTAAACCAACCTTAAACCCTACCTAATCATTTCATAATCTTTCCACATGTTTCCTACATGTTTAAACACCTTAAATCATGCACTAAACCTTCCTAAAACATCACTAACTTGTTACCCAATTTCTTACAACAATTTCTAACACTTTAACATTTTCCCTTAGATTTCTAAGTGGTATATTGTGCCTACTACCTCAACTAACCAAAGTGTTGTCCCACAAACATTACCACCACTCCAAAAGCATTATTTCTCACAAACACCTCCTTCACACAACTCCTTCTATTTCTACAAGTTTACACTTAGACCTTCACAAGGCATTATTTTTCCTTTGTTTACCAAAACTTGAACAAGACTTAACACTTCACATAACATGTCTTTGGTGTGTATAAAACACCCATTTAAACTCTAAATCCACCAAGACAATGCCCAAGGCACCTTAACACTTAAGAACACCATGATTCACTTTCTTTCACCATCCTTACACTTAACCATTCCTAGCACCTTCTTGGTCATAAAATCTCATTACTACACTTAAACTCCATTGTTTATCAACTAAAGTTTTGCCATAGCTTCCTTTGTATCACCTTACACCAAAACACATAGTTTTCCACCATTATACAATCCAAGACACTCAACCTCTTAATACACATTCTTACACACAAACATATGGTTTTTCATCCTTTAACCATCAAAGACATTCACCTTAACAAGAGATGTTCTTTACATACAACTAAACCATTAAACTACACTACATCACAATATAGTGCATAAATTTAAATTGCTTGGCACTTAGGCCCTTAAATAACATAAACCATAAACACTGAATCTCCACATTTAAATGCCTTCAACCTGCAAATACACACAACAAGGATCCCATGTCTTTTTAGTCCACTTTGTGGATAGTTTTCTAGCTCATTTCTCATTGGCTCTTTAGGTTATTTATTAAGCAAATATAGCTCAATTCCCTAGTACATAAACTACACCAAGGGAGATCATTTACCTCTTTGTTTTCCAAGTTTTCTCACTTGTTTTCTCTTGTTCTTTCTTGATTGAAAATCGGCAAGGGGCTTTTATCACTTGTCAATCCTCTAACCAATACACATAATAGAGTAATGAGCATTAAGTTTAATACTCAAACTCATAATTAAACCCTAGGTTTACATAAGTGTCTAAAACACTAAAATTGATGCTTGCCTTTGGAATTTGAAAGAGATCTTGAATAAGTGGCAAGATAGGACTCCTCCTAGTCCTTTGAAGTTTGAATTAAGCTAAGAAGAGAGCAAGGTAATTCATCATTAAGGGTTAAATTTTCGGTTATACCCAAAAATGGAGGGAAACTTGGATTTTCTTTGATTTTCCTTACCTTGAAGCCAAGGAGAATGACAAGGCATGAAAAGATGAGCTCAAGCTCCATCAATGGTGAATCTTCATGGCACCGAAATGGAGTTCTTTAAGATTTGAAAAGAGGGAAATGAAGAGCTTACTCCAACTAGCGCAAATATGGTCTTAGATTTTGATTTGGAGCATGGAGTTGGATTTGGCAAGAGTTTGAATTTGGAGAAGTGTTCTTGCTGTAGCTTGAACGGTTTGGAGCAGAAGGAAGAATAGGTATACGGTGGAGGAGGAAGGGAAGTTAAGAAAGTGAGGTGAGAGAATGTAAAAGGTAAGATATTTACTTATAAAAGCAAATAGTCTTTTTACGTTATTTCTTTTTCTTTTCTTTAGTTGGCTGGCTAGGTTGGTGACTCACCACCACTGAAACCGTGCCCCCTCCCATAATAAGGATATTTATGGTCTTTGTTGACCATTTAACTAATTAAAGTTGACTTAAGTCAAAACTAGCACTATTTGAGCACTATTCACAAATTAAGGCACATATTTGTGAAAATTTTGATTTACCATTGATTTAGGCTTCCTAATGTGATATTAAGTAGTACACATGTTGATTAAAGAGTAATGATGGACATTTAGCCACTCAAAACTCATTTACAAGACAATTTTTCAAAAATGTACTTTAAGACTCCTTAAAGCACATTTTGTGTTTTAACTTGTTTTCAAGCTTGGTTTTCTTTAGTAATAGATTTAAAATGTTCATTAGCATGTTACTAAGGTCTAGGAATGACCTTTAGGTCGTATACAAGGTTACACCAAGTCTAGAGCAAGTATTTGCTTAAATTGACTTTAAGGTGTTTTCTTGTGTTTTGTTTGGTTTTACTGTCTACCAAAGTTTTCTAAGGACTTAATTAGACTTATCAAATCATAATTGAATATTATTAAGTCTTGGTAGGCTCTTTGGGTCCTAACCAAGTTCACTCCAAGCTTAGAGCATGTTTTTGCTCAAACTGTGTTTATGGTACTTTATTGTTTTTACTATGGTTTAAATTGTTCACTAATGTTTCTAAGGCACTTTATAGCCTTAATATACCATAGTTTAATTTTTAAACAACATATCAAGGTTAGGGGTATTTCAATCTACCCCCCTTAAAAGAACTCTGTCCTCGAAGTTCACATTTCCCACGCATCATTTGGATTAGTACACGGGGATTACTTGCAAAATAAAACTTCCATAACCAAACATACTTTACATCACAACCTCAGACTTAATGGTCCGGGTATCATATCCACATCCATACCTAACATAACATACTTACATGATAACCTCGGACTTAACGGTCCGGGTGACTTAACAACATTTGTACTTACATAACAACCCTTAGACTCTCAGGTCTGGGTAACATAACAACATTTAGACACATAGGTCTGGATAACATAACAACTTTCGGAACTCAACCACATTTGGACTCAAGGTCAAAATAATATTTATTACACATACCACACAACATGTCTTAGCATGTATAGCAACCAAAAATATATTTTATATACACTGTGATCCCGCAGATTCCTTGGGAAATCAAAACAATCACTTAATCTTTAACATATATACTTCCCATGTCACCGGTCCGAAGACAAAGGCTCATACGTCCTCGGGTCGTGAGCAAATACAACAAAAAATATTCTTTGTGAGGTTAAGTAAGAGAACTTTCATTATGTAAAGTATCTATCGAACATTTTGGAAATACCAATTCAAAATCCTTTTGAAAACGCATACAACTCCAAGTCCAACTTATGCTCTTTGTTTCTTTTTTCTTAGCGTGGTTATTTGTGACCACTTATAGGGAGCTTCAAGAATCATCCAACCCTGATGTGATCAGCATCGGTGTTGAACTATCCTTCCACCCCAATTTGTGTTCGGCTTCCCTTGATCACATGCAAATCAAGTTCCGCCTCCCACTTCATTTTCAAGCATCAAGTAGTACACTCATTTCCAATTTCTATCTTTTTTTGTCAATCTAGTCATAATCATTACATCTCCAAAGGATAGAACTCCATCTATCAGTTATCTCCATTCACTTAAATCCAGTTACCTAGGGAATCTTATTCTCACTAGGTTCTATGTCGGTTTCATACCCTTTCATGAATCACTATATTGTATATATACATATATTTTATCAAAATACAACACACGGTTTTACATTTATATACTTGTACTAACACACAACAATTAACAAAGTAATCACACTTATCACAATGGTATTTCGCATCTTCTGTGCAAAATTACCACAATTAAACCATGAATGAATGCGTATGTTTATGTAACGTACGCACCAATCATCCTAACAAATAATTTTGTGCTATGCACAACATAGTTCACGTACACTTGTACGGTAAAACACACTAAGCGGTTTTGCGCTCTACCCCCCTTAAAAGGGATTACGCCCACGTAATCAATCACTGAACATTGGCTTAAAATGTTTTGTTGCCGTGAAGTGTTTTAACTTCCACGCGGTCTGTTATACAATGCGTTCTGGTTAGAGGATCTTAACCATATTAGCGGTTTAGTCCCTAAACCAAGAATTCTTATTGGAGTTTATTTAACTCTTAACCGGTTTTGGTTCTGGCCTGTGAGGCTTCTAGGCGTTAATAATTAGCCATTCACTCATGTTCACCATGCACATTCAACACTTGAATCACAGGTCCACTAGCTTTTGCTGCGCGACCCTTATAACTTTAGAGCTTAGTTTGCCCCATTCGTTATTCTTACTGTATTATACATCTCCCAATTATCACCTTTATCTTGGTAATAACGGTTTCTCAACCGACGCGTGGTATCTAAACTTTCCATCCACTTCTCTAATAACTTACTGTGTAAACTGCTACGTATTTCACAATGATTGACTTGATTCCTTCCGACTTACTGTCGGTTGAGGTTGAGCCACTACCTAATGTGTATTGCTCTCTCGGTTATTTCCCACACTCGAGGTATATTCCATACCGATATTTGGTATTTAGTGCTACTGTAGTCACTTGATGTTAATCATGCCTCCACATTTGGTTTTGTACATGTATTCTTTCCTTGGTACGACCCTGCATTCCCTATGCATCGGTCATTATAGCGTTATAAGTCTCTTTCTACTTCCACCACCATTAACATTTCCCAAGTCCTAGCTATCCCACTCGATCATTACTGCTCAAGTGCAATACCAAAACACTCAGTCATACAGAGTGCAGAGGCGTAAACTCTTGGCAGCAAATCTCTTATGCGATTGCAGTAGGAATGAACATTGTTTTTCACTGAGATTCTTATTTCGTAATACTGGCTACTGGCTTACTGCCTGGTTCATTTGTTAACACTTACCGTTGTATCTCCACTGGGTTTAACTCATAACTCTGCTCATTCGCCATTTATCATTTAACAAAACTTATACAATGGTCGCTTATTGCGCACCGTATCCTTACTCATTATACAACATCAACTTACACTGCATCCGCTATTATATTAGCTTCCGACATTACACTGTGTTTCACCACTTATTTGGCTGATTGCTGGATACACTATTCTTCGAGTCTTTATGCTCCTTGAGCGTTGTTCACTCTACATTTAGCATCACACACCTATGGTGGTTGCTATTAGACTTTTTACTCTTCCGGTCTTCGCCACTGGTACGGACATTTCTTTTCTTAAGACAACTACTCAAATCATCCTTGGGTAGTAACCATATGGTCAACCCTTAACATATTTCTTGAACTTGGTTCACATAACTACCGCTCCCGCGGTTTCACAATATAAAGAGGTATCCCCACTCTTAAAGCAGTGGTTCGTTCTCCGCTCCATTCACTTGTACAACATAAACTTCCATAATCAATTAAATTTACATAACACATTTTGTTTGTGGCTTCTAAGCCTTACTGCCATGAGCGCTGCTCATTGTAGGCCGTTCACAACATTTACTTCCCTGTACAACATTACATGGTTTAGAGGTAGTATTGGGCTCCGTGACAAGGTCGTTGCATCACGTTTCCCTTCATGGGATGCCCCTTAGGAATGTCAGTCTACCTCCTGATAACTTATGTTTTACTGAGTGTAAGTTTCAGCCCTCGTGTTTCTGTCACGTTATTTCGTCCAACAATTGTTGATCCAAACACCCCTCAAAGATTGCTCCTGGGTGTTGCTAAGTTACGCCATTACATCTGGCTTACACTTATAGGTACGTTTAGTTAACTACGCCGTTTTGCGTTCTTAGCTGGATATTCGTTCCAGCTATCATGTTTTATCCCTCGGGATTCTTGAGACCTATGCGATGTCTTTACTTACTAGTCGGTGCAATTCGCACTCCCTGACTCTTAAACATTTCCTTGAAATAAATTCACTGATTCCTTCAGTCTTGTTAGCTTAACTGAGTTCTTTTACTCCAATCATTCGTGGTAATCCGTTGCTCTTGTTTGACTTTTACTGCTGACCGTAGTACGGAGTCGACTACTTCCCGTGTTCCCGACTCTACTCATATACATATGTTGGGTACCCTAGTGATACATTGCTACTTACCCGACTAACCCATAAGTAGGTCTGTCAGGCCCACAGGCTCCTATCGGAGTGCGGTCGTCCCACATTTTAATCACACGCCTAGGTGAAGTATTCTCTTGTCAACTCCCTTATATCATCCTATGATAATATGCGTTCCTTGCTTCCCGAACTTAACCAAGGGAAAGTCTATCCACTGTTGTATCATTATGAACTCGCTCCATTTTCCCGGGTTGCTACCCTTGGGTTTACTGGTTTGGTTTAAAAGAAGGTTATAAATAAATATTGGTTTGAAAGAAAATTTGGTTTTGAAAAGAAAAGAGTTTGGAACAAATCTGGGTTTGAAAGAAAAATTCTCGTGGTTTCACAACGTCTTCTTGCCCTAACCAAGTCTAGCTTCTCGCTGACTGGTGTATTTCCAATTACATTGGTTAGGCTGTTAATCCCTTCCACAGTTCTGATGATCTCACTTAACTTTGTGGTTCTTTGTAGTTGTTAAAAATTTTCCCGAACATCCCTGTTATAGCAGCACTTGCCATGGCAAGTGCGCCATGCTAACCAGCTGTCGGTTCAACACACACACACCGGTTGCGGTATTGTCTTCACCCGCACCATAATCAGTGGCCTTATTGGCCCTTACTTTGATCTTACAGTCTTAACAATAAATCTTCTGGGCGACTTCTCACTGTCTTCACATGATAATCATTAGCTAGGGTGTTTCCCATTCTGGGAGACCCCTTTCCACTTAGTATTGTATCTTCTTCATAGCCCGTTCCACGCATTTGTCGTGGTTACTGAGACTTGTCTCTTGTTTGGGTACTACCTCATAGCTCCTTAGTCGGTTGGTATACCGTTGGCGACATTATTTAACATTTGTGGTCCCGTAGACACCTGTCTCGGGTTCCATTACTTCACTTCTTGCCTATTGCACGGTTGGTGCGTTGCAAGCTGGTTGTTCTCAACTGCTCGGCATGTTGACCCAGGTTGCCGGAAATTCCATTCTTCTATTCACAAGATTCTTCATTCTGCGCTATTAAATGCGGCAAACATTGTTCAGATGGAAACCGTCTACGGGATTCCCACTTCTCGGGATCTACCGTATGACAGGTTCTCCGTACTTTCAGAGGTACTTAATAACAGCCAGATCGGGTATTCTCGAGTAATAGAGGACTTTCATCTCTCTAGCGTTCTTTCCGAGTTATAAAACAGGGATTGTGGAGGGCGGGAAGGACATTGTAGGTTTCCAGTACACACTGGTAATTCCTAACTAGCATATCTCTCACGCTATCACTCAACCCTTAACCCAAAGTACTAAAATCCTAACTCGGTACTTCTTAAGCTCGGTAATTCAGTCATCAGAGCGATACTTCGCTCTGATACCACTTTTTGTAACACCCCAACTACAACCATACACTTAACAACAAATCATAGCGGAAAACTTAACTCATCACATTACTTAACTCAATGGTGTTACACGCCGTCAACCACTCACGTGGCTAACAAGGCTAATACATATACATTGTATCGGTCTGATGGACTAGATTCCCGAGCAACTACACACCACTATCCCTTTCCATTAACAACAACCAATATACATATACATTCCAACTGTACCGAGTATTTACAAACTAATGCTGATAACAATTTCGGTCTTACTACACCTACAATACATACACAATTTAAATGGCTATCCATTTACAAAAAACTACCCCGTCCTACTCTCAAACGGCTTCCAGCTCCTTGTACCGGAAATAGGAAGAAAAGAAAGGGTGGCCCCCCAGGGGACTCAGCACCTTTGCTGGTATGGTAATCACGCAGCCCGCATACTACCGGGCCTCGCACAACTAATTGTCGTCTAAGCATGCGGTTGATTATATTTAAATCATGCATGTGAACTATAAACACATAGTGTAACGACCCCAAAACCGGCCTAGGAGTTAGGGCCGTTACACGCCGCGAGTCTACTACCTAACGTCGCAAGGCTCTAAGCAAAACAATACCCAAAACCAAATAACGAACTAGCATAAATAAAAGAGTTTACAAGATCCAAATACTTAACAATCAAATACAATGAAAGGCCGAAGGCTACACGAAAGCTTTAAAGCGTCCAACGCGCAAAGTAAACAAAGTCTAAGGAAGCAAAAAGTAAACGAAGCTCCAGAAGGGGACAAGAGAGAAGATCCCACGAGCTCAATCTGCAACAAAGTAAAGGGGTGAGCTAAACAGCCCAGCAAGCAGAAGACTTCCTCAAGGAAGCCCACTCAAAACAGAAGCAGCAGAATAACTTATAAACAGAGGAGAAGGCGGAGTCATTATAAACCGTCAGAAAGGAAACACGAAACAGTAGAGCAGACATCACTTCAATCACAGTCGGACTTTCAGACAGATACAGAAGAGTGGGACACTAGTAACCAGCTAACACAACAGAAGGACTCACATAATGTCCTATGGATCCGAAGATCCCACAACAGAAGCCGTAGAGACAGCTAACAGACCCGTCGGTCAAATAACGTCCTAAGGGAGACCCTAAGGAGTATAAACAGAAGGAATTCCTGCGCAGCATGCTACGGGACAGCCCGACCCGACTATCCAAGGCTCAGAAGCAAAGTAACTAGGTCCCAAAACCAAAAAGCTCACAAAACAGATCTTAAGTGCATGGAAATGCATATAAACAGCATAAGAAGCTTGTACACAGGTAGGGGAAACCAACCCCGCAAACGGAACTCAAAACGGAGCTAAAACAGAGAAGTTATGCTCAAAACAGTGGCATGTCCGAACTTGCGTCCGACCTTGCAAGTTCGGACAGAGGCCGAGAATCAGAGGTTGGGAAAACCGCGAAGTCCGAACTTACGTCCGACCTTCGAAGTTCGGACGCAAGTCGAAAGTCAGAAACCAAAACTCTCATCGAGTCCGAACTTGCGTCCGACCTTGCAAGTTCGGACAGATGTCAAAACTCCCACGAAAATCATCCTCGCGTCGGGTCCGAACTTACAAGTTCGGACCGATGTTCGGACACTTCAAAATCTTGAAAAACAAAACGCGCCCGATGAACTGTCCGAACTTGCATGTTCGGACAGAAGTTCGGACAGCGCAAAACTGTCGAATTCCAGAAAGAATAGACGCGCAGAAGAGAACCAAAAATCATCACAACTCACCCAAAACTCACAGAATTGTGAATCAGTACCCTCAGGGGTTTAGCCAATCGATTAACAACGCAAAACGAGAAGAAATCACACAAGCAACACACCCAAAACAGATCCAAAACAGAAATCAAAAGCAATCCCCGAGGGTGAGCAAACAACCCCAATTCCATCCCCCACTTACATCGAATTCGCAGAGAAGGTGCTGTCCGACGTTGCCAACAACCAGACGGACGAAATGCAGCAGAAGAGACGCACCAAACAGCACTGGATTTGCAAAGAACAGTCCCCAAAATCAGAAAACAGAAACAGAAACTGCTCCTCTCAAAACAACAACCACACCACCGAATTCACCAATGGACCTACCTGATTTGCAGAGGAGAAGAACCCGAACAGTAGCAGCAGCAGAAACCGACCAGAACCAGCAACGATTCACCAGAAGACAAGGTGCTCACCAAGAAGAAGAAGAGAGGAGAGCGTAGAAACTGTCGCGGAAGAACGCACGATTTGTAAATTGATCGTGAAATGCAAAAAGAAATAAAAGACTTAGCTTCCTTAATTAAGTCTTACCAAAATAAAAGAGAGGGGAATGACCTCCTTGCCCCCATCTTTTAATTCAGTTCCTCCGACGTCCCCTCCACTAAACAAAGCACACATAGCATAACTTTAATAAACATTGTTATGCCATGAAATCTGAAAAACGAAAATACGGAGTATTACATCACTCCCCCCTTAAAAGGAATTTCGTCCTCGAAATTCAACACACCTCACTGCTCGAAGAGGGAAGGGAACTTGGGACGCAGCTCTTCCTCGAGTTCCCACGTCGCCTCACGCTTGGACTGATCAGACCACTGCACCTTAACCATAGGCAGTGTCTTGCTACGAAGCCGACGAACATCACGTGCTAAAATACGAACCGGAGCTGTTTCATAAGTGAAATCATCTCGGAGTCGAAGCTGACCATAGTCAATCACGTGCGAAGGATCGTGCAGATACTTCTTGAGCATCGACACATGAAACACATCATGCACCCCCGCTAGAGCTGGTGGCAGTGCCAATCTGTAAGCCACCGGCCCAACCTTCTCGAGCACCTCAAAAGGCCCTACGAACCGAGGACTCAGCTTGCCTCGCTTACCAAAACGAACGACACCCCGAACTGGAGAAATCTTCAGGTACACGTGGTCCCCAACCTGAAACTCAAGCGGACGGCGCCTCTGATCTGCATAACTCTTCTGCCGGCTCTGGGCAACCAACAGACGCTCCCTGATAGTCTTGACCTTATCCATAGCTCCCTGCACCAACTCAGGACCCACAATCGCCCTCTCTCGCAGGTCATCCCAACAAATGGGAGATCTACAGCGCCTACCATACAACGCCTCAAATGGGGCCATCCCAATACTCGATTGGAAGCTATTATTGTAGGCGAACTCAATCAGTGTCACATGCTGATCCCAGCTCCCTCCAAAGTCAAGCACACAAGCCCTCAACATGTCCTCCAAAATCTAATTCATCCTCTCCGCCTGCCCATCGGTCTGAGGATGATATGCTGAACTGAAGGCCAAATTCGTCCCCAACGCCTTATGCAGACTCCGCCAGAAGTGAGATACAAATCTCGGATCTCTGTCCAAAACGATCGTCACCGGCACACCGTGCAACCTCACAATCTCATCAACATACAGCCGAGCCAGGCGCTCAAGGCTGAAAGTCTTCCTCACCGGCAAGAAATGGGCTGACTTCGTCAACCGGTCCACAATCCCCCAGCGCATCGTACCCAGAAGATGTCCTAGGAAGCCCCACAATAAAGTCCATACCACGCTCTCCCATTTCCATTCAGGAATGGGAAGAGGCTGCAGAAGACCCGCAGGCCGCTGATGCTCAGCCTTCACCTGCTGACAGGTTTGGCAACGAGCTACAAAATCAGAAATCTCCCTCTTCATATTCACCCACCAGAAAGACTCTCTGAGGTCCCGGTACATCTTCACCCCTCCTGGGTGTACCGAATAAGGAGCTCCATGAGCCTCCTGCATAATCTCTCGCCTAAGGTCGCCTCCACTAGGCACACAAACTCTGCCTCTAAAGCGTAGGCAGTCGTCATTGGACACAGAGAACTCTGACTCCTGGCCATCTGACAACTTCTCCCTGACCTTACACAACTCAGCATCAGACTTCTAACCATCTCTAATCCACTCAATCAGTGTAGACCGGACCTGAATAGAAGCAATCATCCCAGCACTGTCGGACCTGACAACCCAAATCCCCATACGCTGAAGCTCAATAGCAGACCTCTGAACTCCTGACAAAGAACAAGCAAGCCTAGGAGCACCCCTACGGCTCAAGGCATCTGCCACCACATTCGCTCTACCTGGATGGTAGAGGATCTCCAGGTCGTAATCGTGCAGAAGCTCCAACCAACGCTGCTGTCTCAAATTCAACTCCTTCTGCGTGAACAGATATTTGAGACTCTTGTGATCCGTGTAGACCTTACACGTCACCCCATACAAATAGTGCCGCCAGATCTTCAAGGCGAAGACCACAGCAGCTAACTCCAAATCGTGGGTAGGATAATTCTTCTCGTACGGCTTCAACTAGCATGACCCATAAGCTACTACCTTTCCCTGCTGCATCAGAACACACCCCAGCCCTCTGTGGGAAGCGTCACAGAACACCTCAAAGCCATCTGTCCCAGAAGGCAACGTCAAAATCAGAGCCGAAGTCAACCTCTTCTTCAGCTCCTGGAAACTCTCCTGACACGCCTCACTCCAATCAAACTTGACATCCTTCCTAAGAAGACGAGTCAAGGGGGATACGATCTTAGAGAAACCTTCCACAAACTTCCTATAGTACCCAGCCAATCCTAGAAAACTACGCACCTCAGACACACTAGTGGGCTTCGCCCACTCCATAACCGCCTTAATCTTCTCTGGGTCCACTGAAATTCCATCCTTCGAAACCACGTGGCCAAGGAACAAACTCTATCCAACCAGAACTCACACTTCTTCAACTTGGCATACAACTCCTTCTCCTTCAACGTCTGCAGAACCATCCTCAGATGCTCCTCAGCACTCTTGGAGTACACCAAGATATCGTCAATAAAAACAACTATGAAAGAATCCAAGAAAGGTTTGAAAACTCTGTTCATCATATCCATGAAGAATGACGGGGCATTGGTCAAACCAAAAGGCATGACCATGAACTCATAATGCCTATACCGGGTCCTAAATGCAGACTTAGGCACATCCTCGGCCTTAATCTTCAGCTGATGATACCCAGAACGCAAGTCGATCTTCGAGAAGACTGTCGCTCCCGCTAACTGGTCGAAGAGGTCATCAATGCGGGGAAGAGGATACCGGTTCTTGATGGTAACCTTATTCAATTCCCTATAGTCGATACACAATCTGAAGGAGTCATCCTTCTTCTTCACAAACAACACCGGTGCTCCCCATGGAGACACACTAGGGCGGATAAAACCCTTATCCAGAAGATCCTGCAGCTGCACCTTCAGCTCCTTAAGCTCTGCCGGACTCATGCGATAGGGAGCCTTAGAAATAGGCTGAGTCCCTGACGCTAACTCGATAGAGAACTCCACCTCACGATCGGGTGGCAGCCCTGGCACATCGTCCTGGAACACCTTTGGAAACTCACACACAATGGGGATATCCTCCAACTGGGATCCCTCCTTAACCTCAGGTACAAAGCAAGGAAAACCCTGGCAGCCCTTCCTCAAGGAACGGACTGCCTGCATAGCAGACACCAACACAGGAGCACAAGGAATGGAGTTCCCCACAAAAGCAAAATGGGTCTCACCCGGTCTATCAAACACAACCTTCCTAGCTGCACAATCTATATGGGCATGGTGCTCTGCTAGCCAGTCCATGCCCAAAATCACATCGAAGCAGGACATACTCATAGGTATCAAATTAGCAGGTAAGGTCCTATCCATGATCACTACTGGACTAGACTTGCATACAGAACTAAGCACACAAGCAGGCACGCCACTCAACGGGCTAGAAATACACAAATCCACATCACAGGGCACAGCAGACAACCCGAGACTACCCACTAAATCAGCAGACACAAAGGAGTGGGTAGCTTGAATCAAACAAACAGAATACTGGCTGAGAAGAGATCTGAAGAATACCTGACACTACTCTGTCTGAGCCACGGTCACGCTCACCAGCTAGCGCATAAACACGTGCCTGGGTCTGGGACTTCTTCTGGTCAGCCTTCTGCCCGGACCCTGAACCAGCTCCACGAGTCTCAGAACCACCACTGCTACCTCCACCTCTAGCCTGTGGACACTGGGCAATGCGATGGTCTAGCGAACCACACTTAAAGCATGCCCCGACTTCCTGTAGCACTCTGTCCGGGTGGAAACGATCACACTCGGCACACTTCTCCACAGCAGGAGACGCTGATGAAGAAGAACCCCGGTCTCCTCTGTACTTCTTCTTCTGAGAAGAATGCTGCTCACGCCTCTCGGGCTCCACACGACCCTTCCTCTTCTGGTCTTTGCCCTTATCGGGCCTCTGGTCCTTTCTCATACCGCTGCCTAGCCTGCAGCTCAGACTCCACTACTAACGCCACATCAGCCACATCCCTGAAGGTCTTGTGGCGAAAAGGTGCCACAGCAGCTCGAATATCACCCCTCAAACCAGCCTCAAACTTCCTAGCCTTCGGTTATCATCCGGCTCAGGCAAAACTTAGAAAGGGAGATAAACTTACGCACGTACTCATCCACTGTCATCTCCTTCGTCTGACGAAGCCTCCCATACTCAACTATCTTCTGATCCCTGAAGACATCGGGATAGAACTGCTGATTGAAGCAGCCCCTGAACTGCTCCCATGTCCATGGGTGGGGGTACTTCCCTTCAACTGTCTTCCACCACTCCTTCGCCTCAGACTGAAACATGAAAGTAGTGAATCCAACCTTCTGATCCTCCTCACATCCCATGACCCTCAGCAAATCCTCAATCGCAGTGATCCAGTGGCTCGCCTCCTGTGGGTCGCCACTAGCATCAAAAAGAGGCGGCTTCACTTCAGGAACTCCTGAAGCGCCTTCACATTGCTGCCCCCCGCGTTACCGGCTCCTGTCGCCTGGCCAGTAGTGGTCCCTACGGTCTGCAACACCTGAGTCACCACCTGCTGCACAATCTCTGCAATGTCCCCCTGAGGAGCATTGCCTGAAGCTTCACCACGTCCTGCACGTCGGGGAGGCATACTGAAGATACAAACACTAAGATTGATCAGAAACCATCAAGCATCAAATAGCAGACCTTTCAGACACCCACGCATGCAGACAAACCCCACAAATACCAAAGGACGAGCAACCTGGCTCTGATACCACTAAATGTAACGACCCCAAAACCGGCCTAGGAGTTAGGGCCGTTACACGCCGCGAGTCTACTACCTAACGTCGCAAGGCTCTAAGCAAAACAATACCCAAAACCAAATAACGAACTAGCATAAATACCAAAAGAGTTTACAAGATCCAAATACTTAACAATCAAATACAATGAAAGGCCCGAAGGCTACACGAAAGCTTTAAAGCGTCCAACGCGCAAAGTAAACAAAGTCTAAGGAAGCAAAAAGTAAACGAAGCTCCAGAAGGGGACAAGAGAGAAGATCCCACGAGCTCAATCTGCAACAAAGTAAAGGGGTGAGCTAAACAGCCCAGCAAGCAGAAGACTTCCTCAAGGAAGCCCACTCAAAACAGAAGCAGAATAACTTTAAACAGAGGAGAAGGCGGAGTCATTATAAACCGTCAGAAAGGAAACGCGAAACAGAAGCAGAGCAGACATCACTTCAAATCACAGTCGGACTTTCAGAACAGATACAGAAGAGTGGGACACTAGTAACCAGCTAACACAACAGAAGGACTCACATAATGTCCTATGGATCCGAAGATCCCACAACAGAAGCCGTAGAGACAGCTAACAGACCCGTCGGTCAAATAACGTCCTAAGGGAGACCCTAGGAGTATAAACAGAAGGAATTCCTGCGCAGCATGCTACGGGACAGCCCGACCCGACTATCCAAGGCTCAGAAGCAAAGTAACTAGGTCCCAAAACCAAAAAGCTCACAAAACAGATCTTAAGTGCATGGAAATGCATATAAACAGCATAAGAAGCTTGTACACAGGTAGGGGAAACCAACCCCGCAAACGGAACTCAAAACGGAGCTAAAACAGAGAAGTTATGCTCAAAACAGTGGCATGTCCGAACTTGCGTCCGACCTTGCAAGTTCGGACAGAGGCCGAGAATCAGAGGTTGGGAAAACCGCGAAGTCCGAACTTATGTCCGACCTTCGAAGTTCGGACGCAAGTCGAAAGTCAGAAACCAAACTCTCATCGTGTCCGAACTTGCGTCCGACCTTGCAAGTTCGGACAGATGTCGAAACTCCACGAAAATCATCCTCGCGTCGGGTCGAACTTACAAGTTCGGACCGATGTTCGGACACTTCAAAATCTTGAAAAACAAAACGCGCCCGATGAACTGTCGAACTAGCATGTTCGGACAGAAGTTCGGACAGCGCAAAACTATCGAATTCCAAAAAGAACAGACGCGCAGAAGAGAACCAAAAATCATCACAACTCACCTAAAACTCACAGAATTGTAAATCAGTACCCTCGGGGGTTTAGCCAATCGATTAACAACGCAAAACGAGAAGAAATCACACAAGCAACACACCCAAAACAGATCCGAAACAGAAATCAAAAGCAATCCCCGAGGGTGAGCAAACAACCCCGATTCCATCCCCCACTTACATCGAATTCGCAAAGAAGGTGCTGTCCGACGTTGCCAACAACCAGACGGACGAAATGCAGCAGAAGAGACGCACCAAACAGCACTGGATTTGCAAAGAACAGTCCCCAAAATCAGAAAACAGAAACAGAAACTGCTCCTCTCAAAACAACAACCACACCACCGAATTCACCAATGGACCTACCTGATTTGCAGAGGAGAAGAACCCGAACAGTAGCAGCAGCAGAAACTGACCAGAACCAGCAACGATTCACCAGAAGACAAGGTGCTCACCAAGGAAGAAGAAGAGAGGAGAGCGTAGAAACTGTCGCGAGGAAGAACGCACGATTTGTAAATTGATCGTGAAATGCAAAAAGAAATAAAAGATTTAGCTTCCTTAATTAAGTCTTACCAAAATAAAAGAGAGGGGAATGACCTCCTTGCCCCCATCTATTAATTCAGTTCCTCCGACGTCCCCTCCACTAAACAAAGCACACATAGCATAACTTTAATTAATAACATTGTTATGCCATGAAATCTGAAAAACGAAAATACGGAGTATTACACATAGCACATTACATACCCACAACAATGGGGCTCAACAAAACAGTCAACACATCTATACTTGATAAATCACTCATTGTGTCCTTTAACCCTAGGGGGTTTCTCCTCTAATGGAGCTATTTCCTTAATAGACGACACTACCCACTAGACGGGTTATACTCAAATTCGTCTTATAATAACCTGGATTCATATCCATGATCCGCATACTCCACATAACAACTCATTTCACGTTTCAACGTACATACAACATAACCTCGCAATAAGAGTTGCAGTACAACAATAACACATAACATAACGGGAACGGTTCTCTTTAGGAACCGACCCAAACATAGTTAGTTCACTTGTAGAGCCTAGAGAATGCTGCCAAACTCATGATAAGCTCGTTACATAACTCGTTACCGTCCTGTTAGATGAACGGATAACTTAATCCCAAGGTGCGTCGGATATAGTAATCCAAGCACACCGAACAAACATAGTATGCCCCTGGGCCCGACGTGAGTCAGTAAATAGCCTTGGATAAACTAAAGGGAAGGTTGAGAACCAAAAAAGAAAACAACCATAACATACGGAGAGGATCGAACCTGATATGACAACGACCCCCATACTCACACGCGTGGCCGGAACGACCGGACTCCTCACTCCCCGGTTAGCACTTGTTAGAAGTCTCATTATTGGACTTAGTACATTAATTCACAAATAGGTGGTTAGGTCTAGTTAGACACACACGAGGGTAGTGAACATACTAACACGCACAAACAACACATAACTAACACAAGCATAGCCGTGGTTAGAACGTTCCCATGGTTTGGGTCGTTAAATCCGAATACCGATCTATTATGTAATCCTAGAGTCGGTTAGTTAAGTTTAGCACATATTCAATGCTAAACGGTATCGGAACTACGCACGCCACATAATTAAACAACTGTAAACTCATTACATGTTTTAATCTTAAAAGGTGGCAAACATTCAGAAAAACACATTGGCATACAAGCCGGTGTAATCCGGTAGGACACAGGTTGCAAGAAAACCATTCCTGTCACTGAGGCCCACTATATTGTGTCCTCCTATGTTCCTCGAACAATCCTTGAACAACTGGTAACATTACAATTACTTTCATTAACATTGGGGTAACATGTTTGTTTAACGTCTAAAGCGCCCATGGTTAACCCCGTCATCCGTTATACTTAGTTTTACTCTTGTGATCTTAGGTTCACAACTCTCACATCAAACCTAACACTTGTTACACATTTTAAGGCCTTTACATGTCACCAAACAAGGCCTAAACATCACCTAAAACCATTACCATTCAATCCCCCATCATTAGAAGTCATTAAAGCACATTTTAAGCCATTTTTGCCCTGGTCCGGGACTTTGTCCGGACCCAAGGTCCCGGACCAACACTGGAATGTAGTCTCGTCCTTTATTTTCACTTGATCTGGGTCTTGGTCCTGGACTAAGGACCCGGACCACTTGTAAACTTGTCTTTCGGCTGATTGTTAAGGGTGGTCCGGGTACCTATACAAGGGCTAGGTCCCAGACCATGTTAATAAGTTGTTAAAACATCATTTTTCAACCCCTAAACCAACCTTAAACCCTACCTAATCATTTCATAATCTTTCCACATGTTTCCTACATGTTTAAACACCTTAAATCATGCACTAAACCTTCCTAAAACATCACTAACTTGTTACCCAATTTCTTACAACAATTTCTAACACTTTAACATTTTCCCTTAGATTTCTAAGTGGTATATTGTGCCTACTACCTCAACTAACCAAAGTGTTGTCCCACAAACATTACCACCACTCCAAAAGCATTATTTCTCACAAACACCTCCTTTACACACCTCCTTCTATTTCTACAAGTTTACACTTAGACCTTCACAAGGCATTATTTTTCCTTTGTTTAGCAAAACTTGAACAAGACTTAACACTTCACATAACATGTCTTTGGTGTGTATAAAACACCCATTTAAACTCTAAATTCACCAAGACAATGCCCAAGGCACCTTAACACTTAAGAAAACCATGATTCACTTTCTTTCACCATCCTTACACTTAACCATTCCTAGCACCTTCTTCGTCATAAAATCTCATTACTACACTTAAACTCCATTGTTTATCAACTAAAGTTTTGCCATAGCTTCCTTTGTATCACCTTACACCAAAACACATAATTTTCCACCATTATACAATCCAAGAACACTCAACCTCTTAATACACATTCTTACACACAAACATATGGTTTTTCATCCTTTAACCATCAAAGACATTCACCTTAACAAGAGATGTTCTTTACATACAACTAAACCATTAAACTACACTACATCACAATATAGTGCATAAATTTAAATTGCTTGGCACTTAGGCCCTTAAATAACATAAACCATAAACACTGAATCTCCACATTTAAATGCCTTCAACCTGCAAATACACACAACAAGGCTCCCATGTCTTTTTAGTCCACTTTGTGGATAGTTTTCTAGCTCATTTCCCATTGGCTCTTTAGGTTATTTATTAAGCAAATATAGCTCAATTCCCTAGTACATAAAACTACACCAAGGGAGATCATTTACCTCTTTGTTTTCCAAGTTTTCTCACTTGTTTTCTTTTCTTTGATTGAAAATCGGCAAGGGGCTTTTATCACTTGTCAATCCTCTACCAATACACATAATAGAGTAATGAGCTTAAGTTTAATACTCAAACTCATAATTAAACCCTAGGTTTACATAAGTGTCTAAAACACTAAATTGATGCTTGCCTTTGGAATTTGAAAGAGATATTGAATAAGTGGCAAGATAAGACTCCTCCTAGTCCTTTGAAGTTTGAATTAAGCTAAGAAGAGAGCAAGGTAATGCACCATTAAGGGTTAAATTTTCGGTTATACACAAAAATGGAGGGAAACTTGGATTTTCTTTGATTTTCCTTACCTTGAAGCCAAGGAGAATGACAAGGCATGAAAAGATGAGCTCAAGCTCCATCAATGGTGAATCTTCATGCCACCGAAATGGA